>SNQJ01S0016462.1:111701-134937 GCA_010110895.2 Picea sitchensis
CTTCCTTTTGGGTTATTTTTATGATTTGTGGGCTTATAAGTGTGTTGTCCCATTTAAGTACGAGGGGTAGAATAAAAAGGGGTATTAAAAATGTAACAAAAAAGTTGATATGTACAATTTCTAGTAAAATTAGGGTTTCTTTTAATTGGATAGATGTATTGGGAGGGGAGTTAAACAAAAGAATTTTGGGTGGTATTTTTCAATATCTAGTGAAATTAAAGGTATTATTTAATATCCCATGAACACATGTGATATGTCATAGGTTCACTAAGTGAAGCTCCCCGTGCACATGTGTCTAGTTCTCAATTTGGAGCTCCATTGTTTTCGAAGGACATTCTTCAAGATTTACTTATACAAAGATCCAAACACACAATAAGAGGCCTAANTATATATATATCTTAAAATGTCCATGATACTAGAGATTTAAGGGACATAGAGTTACGACTTGAGGTAGCTCGTTTTTCTTGGCCTACAAATAAATATCCATATACATAAACCACTTCCTCAGTGAATGCATGACCATGTAGTAGACTGAAGAGATGGGTGAAATTAGTATGACACCAAATCTTTAAACCCAAGGTTATCTTACTATAGTGACATATCCTTATGTTGGGATGTTAGTGCACTTGTTTTCTTCCTTTTGGGTTATTTTTATGATTTGTGGGCTTATAAGTGTGTTGTCTCATTTAAGTACGAGGGGTAGAATAAAAAGGGGTATTAAAAATGTAACAAAAAAGTTGATATGTACAATTTCTAGTAAAATTAGGGTTTCTTTTAATTGGATAGATGTATTGGGAGGGGAGTTAAACAAAAGAATTTTGGGTGGTATTTTTCAATATCTAGTGAAATTAAAGGTATTATTTAATATCCCATGAACAAATGTGCTATGTCATAGGTTCACTAAGTGAAGCTCCCCGTGCACATGTGTCTAGTTCTCAATTTGGATCTCCATTGTTTTCAAAGGACATTCTTCAAGATTTACTTATACAAAGATCCAAACACACAATAAGAGGCCTAATCTTGGTTCAACTTTAGCTATAAATCTCCATAGTTTATTCCCTAGTGTCTCAAGGGTTTCAACATCCTAGAGGTTAAGATTCAAATGGGGTAGTCTTACCCAAACCATCACTGAGGAAGCATCTCTCCTCTAGGTTGAATTCCAAAGACCATTAATTAAGATGTAACTGACACAAGTTCCTAGGAACCATGCACAACTACAAAATATGAAATATCGATCATCTTTGAATTGAAAATGAAAGTCGATGAAACTCTTCCCGCAAAAGTAAATTTGGATTTCGCCTTCCATGTGGGGGACCTTGTGGCATTGGATCCAATATTTGAGGCTCTTGAGGTTTGGCAATGTGATCCCATGAACTTCTTGATCATAACCTAGTCGACATACAAAATAGGTTTTTTCTTCAACTGTGATTGATTACAAGAAGTTGATTTTGACAAGTACATAATAATGTTGTATTGAACCAAAGGTGAATGTGAATGTAGTAATGAACCGAAGGTGAAGATGAATGTTGTACATAATATAGTTATATTTAAAATAATCAACTATAATACTTAATAAGTTATGTTGAAGTTTTGATAAGACTTAATGGTCACAAATTTGTATGGTTAGAAATCACAACTTTGGCTATTTGAATATATTTGGAAATTTGATCACATTTTAAGATTATAGTTTGTGGTGCATGAGATTATCATTTATGGAAGAGAATTTTCACGAAAAAAATTGGAAATTCTTCTAAATTTATGTAAAATATGTGGTTAGGAAAGGAGGGAGATGAAATATATACCTCTTATCTCATGCCAAGATTGAGATGTCAAAAATTGATTACCTTATTTTAAGAAAACAACAAAGGGAAATATTTCATAAACATTTTTACTAATATGGGTGTTCTATTGTTGTATTTCCTATACTCTACTAATATTTAAGTACTTTGTTGTTGCATCTCATTTTTCCTCCTTTCAGATATCTTTCCATGGTCTACAACTTGTAGAGGAGTAGTTGACTCAAAATTCCTTGTTTCTTTTGGGATGTATGGGGATTCTATTTCCTTCTCTCTATCCAAATTATCTTATTCATGATGTATTTTCAACTCACTAAAGGGGTTTTTCCATTGTGACAACTTGCATTGAAGGGGAAGACACCTAGATCATATTGATATCACCATCCTTAGAGAGAGGGCTGGGTACATGGATCGATAATGTTAATCTAGAATCAATGTCTTGTGTGAGTTGATGTTGTTGGTTTTAGTGGTTTTGCATGTTTTGGAGATTCTCTTGATGTTTGTTCTTTGATGATTTCCATACTATAAGCTTATTTCTTTAATAGTTTTTCTCTAAAAGGACACAAGTTATTGGATAAAATTCTTGCAAATGGCATGTTTGTTTGCAAGTCTTACAACAAAAAGTCTATTGTCATAATTCAATACTTGAGCTATTGAAAATTGTTCCACTCTAGAACAATCTATCTAATGGGCTCATATTGAAGTCAAGATCAATGGAGATTAAGGTGCATAGGAAATGATGCTCTTTTGAACCCAACTTATGTTTGATTTAATGTATCAACTTGATGCATTCTTGATTTTTTCTAACACATATGGAATTCACAAATAGATGGGAAAACTCAGTAATCTCACTAGAGTTGTGACCATCATGATAATGAATGGATTAAAAAAGGGAACCATGATTACATAAAGATACCACCTTGTCCCAAAACAATGGTCTCTCATGGTCCCTTTTCCAAGACCTTTATGTGTGGTTAGGGTTAAGTTAAAAAAAACAATAAAAAAACTTTAAATATGGCCCATGTGAAATAATCCATTCATAAAGCAATGTTGATGATGGTCATACCCCGTTGAATTGAAAAATTAGGGCTCGATCTTGATAGCTAGTGATGAACTTGTTAACATCCCAGTGAAGATAAATCATTAGGGGCCAAGCTTTATCGATGTCACATGACTGGAATGGACAAAGTGATGATTTGATTGCTCGGATTACAAGACAATAATAGTGAAAAGATAGACATATATTTCAAAGAGGTAATAGTTGGAGCTCCTCTCCATTCTTCAATAGCCACTCAATTAGTCAAGTTTGTAATCCCTTTGGCCCATAATTTTCGCAAAACCAGAAGCCCACCAACTATCGAGTAATTTAAAGTCTCTCTCAAAAAATATACGCACAATATCTTCTTCTCCACTCAAGCTAATTTAGCATGATACCAGTGAATTCCTTACTTTATTTTGTAAAAATATTAATGGTCAATGCTGCCATAGTGTAGTTGGTTATCGTCTAAATCAGTGAAGGTCAATTTCAATTCTGGGCGGCGCCATACTATTCTTATCTCGTTTCAGTATATATATATATATACACGGATCATCGAGTATTTTGCAGAAAAGGTGATCGATTCGTGTTTCGCCGGCTCTCTTTGGGTGGTGGGTATTATACGTATTAATAAATTACAAGCGCGACCTGTAAATCATGCGACAAATTAGATTTCGTTTCAATTATCTATAAATGCCGTAAAATTAATTGTATCATTTTCACAAAGAGGATTTTGTTAATAAATCCAAAACCTTCATTTTTACCAATAAATACGATCACCATCATTTTTCCATCTCATGCTTGGATTTCCTTATTTTATTTTTTAAGTCATATTAATTTTTTTTTGTTTGTTAATTTGGTCGAACCTGTTGGCATCGGGATTAACCTGTGGCTTGAGAAATCGTGACTCAAGGGCATCTAAGCCGTCAAAATCACCCGGAGATCACACTCGGCCTGAGCCACACCAACTCTTAACATAGTTGGATTTTTTGTCCCCTCAGGTTTCGAACCGATAACTTTTCAACACAAAGTGGCTTAACAACACACTCCGTCACCAACTGTCCTACACCTCGAAAACAATCGCATTAAATTAAAAACACTTGACTTTAAAGAATTAAATACAATCTTGTTTTGACATTTTCTTCCATATTCGCGTGCTCACCACCTTTCAGATTGATTGCACATGAATAAGCATTAAAAAAATAACGATTTTCAAGGGTATCCAAAAGTTTATATGTGACAGTTCTAAAATTGAAGTCATCTTAAATTTTAAATTTGACGTTTAAATTTTAATATTTTACGTCAAAATGCTAATTATGTTTTCAAACAATCAAATTAAATTTAAAAAATGTTAATATTAAATTTTAATATTGTATGTCCAAATTCTAATGATGTTTGTAGTTGTTATGCTTAAATAGTATACCCTCTACACTTGTAGATGCATGAGTGTCACATTCTGCTATTGATGTGGTAATAAAATCAACCTCGGTGTACCACACATGAAAGTACGGTGGAACAAACAATTTATGAATTAAAATGTTCATTCTTAATTTGAAGTTTTGGCAATCTAGGTCATCTTGAAATAAGCCCTATAAAGACAAAGTTCTATCATGAAAGTTTTCATTAATAAATAAAGTGAAACTATAACTTCCAAAGAATCGTCAGTGACACCATCGGCCCCCCCGTGGCTGAGTAGGGCAGGAGATATGTTGGGTAAGCCTACCAACTTGAATTTTATGGACCAGGACATTATCGATGAAAAATTAGTTCGAGAGTTGGCTAGGAACCAATACTTGTCTGCAGAGCACATACTGGAATCAGGGACTCACATCGTGTCCAACATAAAGTTACACAAAGATCGACCTGGAGCCAGTATCAGGTTCGAGGGTTATTAACGCTTCATGACAGTAAAAGAGAAGGAAACATATCATGATCCCACTGAAAGAGAGGTTGCCCAAACATTAGCCTCGTATATGACGCCCAAATTAAGCATGAAGAATTTACCAAAGGTCGTAGGCGAAAATAAGGATGGTGTAGTCCTCAAACAACCTCGGTAGAGTATCACCAGACAAAAGGCGATTATAGGAAGAGGAGGCTTAACCATTATTTTGTCTCCAAGAAGTGGTGTCTCCTCCCTAGGCAAAACAACCCCTGATTTCATCGTCTGGACTTAGGCCGCCATCAGGCGGGAAGAGGCCTTCAAGAGGGAAATGACGCCCCTCTAAGGAATATTGTGAAGAATCATCAGGAACCAAAGGAACAAGCCCAAATAACAGTTATAAGCATGACACATACGACCTAAGCATCATCCAAAAAGGTAACTAAACCATAGTTACGAAGGTAGAAGCGGCTAAGGATGTCGCGCAAAAATTCATTGCATAGTGGAAGAATATGCAACAAGCTTGAGTGGCTTGGGATGAACCACATGTGAGTTTTGGGGGCCTGTTGGATAGGCAGTTTTGAATATAGTTTTGGTGAAAAAACTAAGTAGGAAGAAAGGGTGCAGAAGGAAGAAAGGGCACAGAGGGAGTAAATCGCATAGAAGGAAGGAAGCACGCAGAAGGGCACAAAAGGACGGAGATAGCGCACAGACATAAGGATAAATCAAGTGAGCGAGAGAAGGAAGCACAAAAGGACGACGATGCGAATTTCCAGAAATAGAAGAACAACAAAAAAATTGTATAAAGAACAAGGAGTAAAAGAAGGAAAACAACCAGTTAACTGAAGCTAGCCATGCCATGCATTGTAATGGGTTATTTTGGGATAGATAATAACAGGGTTTTAAGCCCTACATTTTGGGTATAAATATGCAATAGGATTGGGAGATTAGTGTGCGTAGAAGGGAATCAATGTTATGAAAAGATCATGAATGTAATAAACAGATAGTAAGAAAGAGGATGAATAAAGAAGGAGTTTAGAGAGGATATTGTGTCTTATGTTATTTACTTGTCTATATGTGGTTATAAATGATGATATACTTCGTAGAACGGAGTTAGTTTATGGATTGATTATGTCAAAATGTTCATGTATGGTTGTGATAATCTAGGTAAAAATCAATAAATTTGATGTAGGAACATCGTCATCAAACCACAAGTGGAGGACAACTCAGTGCCTTAGCGCGCATTTTTGAAATGATTTTGATTTTTAAAGATGGCATGTCATAAAATATCTTGAAAAGATTGTAATTAAAGAAGATCTTAAATGTTAAGAGGTTGAATCATCGCATGAGATCGATGTAGATTGTATTTTCTTTAATGTAGTTAAAAACAACACAGATCTGAAGCATTCGCTCTTATGAGTCTGTATCGATCATTTATTGTAACAAGCCTTAGTAGTTGAAAGATTTTAATTTGATAAGATAACACTAAGGTAGTCGGAGGGAAAGGCTCCATGAGCTCTTTTTGTATAAATATATGTATTGTATGCCCAAATGAGGTTGTTGAAGGTTGTTGAAGGCTGCTAAAAGTTATTTGAAGTCATTATTGTGGAGATTGTTGAAGCTTATCGAAGTTGTATGAGCCCATGTACATATCATTTGAATGAATATAACAGAGAAGTGTTGATCCAAAATGTTTGGTGTTGCTATTACTGTGTCTATCTGAATGAATGGTAGGCTTTTTGTTTAATTGCAAGTCTTTGTTATTACTTGTTCTTATGTTATGAATGCATTACATGGTTGAATGTATGAATATGTGAGGATTAGATAAGTTTCAATTGTTTCTCTTCTACGAGCCCATGCAAGGAGTGCATAGTGTCCACAAGGTGTGCGTTGATAAAGTCTAGTGTTACTCAGAAGCTTAGGATATATAACGTGAAGCTTTACTTGCAAGGAGTGCATAGTGTCCGCAAGGTTTGCGTTGACAGAGTCTGTTTTGACTCAGAAGCTCAGGAGAGATAACGTGAAGTTTTACTTTCAAGGAGTGCATAGTGTTTGCAAGGTGTGCATTGACAGAGTCTGTTTTGACTCAGAAGCTCAAGAGAGATAACTTGATGCTTTACTTGAAAAAGAGTTCAAAGGACCATGCAAGGTGTGCGTAGGTAGAAATAAAATCAACATTATATTGTTCAGGAGGAACAATTGAGTCATGTAAGAACTGTTGCGAGGAGTGCACCATCACCCACAAAAGGGTTAAGTGAAAGAACCCTGTTGCAAGGTGTGCACAAGGTTGACATTCGGCTAAGTGTCACAGAAACATCCAGGAGAAGCTTAAAGTTTCAAGGAGGAACAAGCTCAGAAGAGATAGCGGGTGAAAACTCTTCAGTAGGAAGAAGCCCACTGAAAATTTCTCAATCAACGAGCAATATCCATTCAGAGGAATGATGGTATTTCTAGACCGTGAGATCTGGGAGAGTTGCACAAAGGATAGTCTTCGAATTCATTCGACACTTCGTGTATTCAGAGGTTTGGAAGCATTTAAGGAGTGGGGTCACCGAAGTCCCAAAGAGGCGAAGTGAAATCCTAGTCGTCGGTATCAAGGAGGATATGTGGCAGCAAATCAGAGAGTCTGGGAGATAAATCTCTGGGAGATTTGCGTGGAGCAAAGAGCGATTTATGCCGAAGTCACGAAGGTCGAAGAAATCTAGACCGTTGGACCCAGAAGGACACGTGGCATAGATCCGCGTACTTCAGAGAAAAGTCTGCGTGGAGGAACAAGAACTGCCGAAGCCCGAAGTAGCGAAGTAAATCGCGGTCGTCGATCTGAGAGGGACATGCGTCATTAGATCATGGAATCCGGACGAGTGCACTCTGGAAAAGAAAGGAGGAAGTGGATTCATTGACCATAAGTCATATGAAGCTCCAGAGGTAAGAAGCTAATCCTAGTCTTCAGTGGTTTGGACACGTGGTGTCAGATCTATCACTTCGGTGATAGGACACTCAAGGAATTTGGAGAGTAAATTCCTAAAGGTCAAAAGTCCTGAAGGCTAGAGTCAAAAGGAGCCATGGATAAACAGAGGGACACGTGGAGAGTGGAGATTCACTCCGAAGAATTGTCACTCCGGAAGAAGTGAAGTGTGAAGGCATGAGAAATATGAAGGCTAGAGCGTCGGAGTTCATTTGAATCGTCCATTGGAACAAGATGCATGGCGAAATATCTATCACTTTAGAGGATTTACACTCCAGGAGAAAGAGGAATAGAGGATCGTTGACTAGAAGTCATCCAAAGTAGGGACAAGTGATGAATCTTGACCGTTGGTCGAGGTGAGCACGTGGCGTTGGATTCGTAGCTCCGGGTACGGACCACTTCGAGGGAAAAAGGTGTTGGAACGCTCGGAACTCCCAAAGATGGAGTCACGAAGTGAATCACAACCATTAGTTGTTGGAGAAGTGTGAGTCGTAGATCTTGTTTCGGTGATTTCGTCGGTCTAGAGTTCGGGGAAAAAGGAGTCAGCTGCACTCAAAACAGCCGAAGCCCGAAGTCGTGAAGTGGGCTAGCCGAATGTCATAGCCCGTGGTCACAAGGAAGTAGGACCTAGCATAGGATATAGAGCTCATCACTTAGAGTTACCAGAAGCGACAGAGAAAGGGAGTGCAAGTGAATCGAGCATGTGTAGGTAACTAAGGGGGGGCCTTGTGTAAATTAATTTCAGGGCCTAACAGAGGCCCGAAGAGCTAATTCGACTTAATGAAATGAAGATCCTTTACCAAGAGGTTGCGCAATCCCTAGAAGAGAGGGGGCCTACATCAAACTTACTTAAGCTAGAGGAAAAGGAATAATGATTCGCACCTATGCCTCCCTTTCCCTTACCATTGCAAAAACATGGTTCTTGCAGTCCCAATAGATACGTCGGGTGAGACTTCATCTATGCATGCAGGTGATGTTGAAAGGGGTGGTGTCTTGAGGGTTTGTTAGTCACATTTTAACCGAACCTTGGGTATTACAACCCCTGCGCAGACCAGTTCCAGCCCAACATCGAGCATAGTAATCCCAAGCACAATTTTTCTCTGTTTCAAGCTTGTGTAAAAATGAAACCTACCATGAGCATAGTTTCATTCTCTATTTCTAGCTCATATAAAAATAAAAAAAATAACCATGAGCTTAATATTTTTTCTTTCTCATGCTCGTAAATAAATGAGAACAAATTACCGAGTATACTTTTATCACTTTTTTGGGCTCGTAAAAACTATATGAGAAATGAACTCTTTGGAGTCTCCTTTAATCTCTTTTCAGACTCTCTAAACATGAAAAGATTGTCGAGCGAACTTGTTTCATTTCACAATCATGAAATGAATTTGAAAGGATGTCTATTCAATGTAAGTTTACCCATTTTTCAGACTAGATGGACTAATTGTGAAAGAGGAATACTCTAGTCAACCTTGGCTAGAAGAGTTCTCCCTTGTATTATTTTATCCTTTTTCGGGCTCGGGAGACTAAATTTACGAAAAATAACACCTTTGGAGTCTTCTTTGTCCTTTCAGACTCTCTAAATATGAAATGACACATGATAATTTACTTTCTTAGGCTCGTTAAATCCATGAGATTGTATATGGATTTTTCTTTCGGATCTTTCCAGACTCCTTAAATATTGAAAAGACCATCAAGCACCATTCTCTGCCTTGGGCTCGAGAATTAAATCCATAGGTGAGAATATAGAGGACAATTTTATTTTCTTTCAAGATCATTTCAATCATGAAAGAAGCAAAAAGAGAGGGGTTTTTTCCATCTAGTCATCTTCACAAATGGCAGTCTTCTATTGAGTTGCCCTTGAACAATGCACCTATTTTACGTCTTTGTCCAACAATTGGGTTATCCATTTCCTCTGAGTCATTACCATCTCCATGAGTTCTCAGAATATACCGACTGGTTACTCTTCCAGTCTCCCACGATGAGTGTTTTGGTCCTTCTCGAGTCAATGCTTCCAAGTCAAGTTATTTGTCGTGCTGATTTGTTCAAGGGAAGTTAGCATGTGTTGTCCATTTGGAGCCCTTTATCCTATTCATCCTGGCCATCCTTAAGTCAATTTTTATATACTCTTACACTCTTCACACTATCTACCTTTAGATATTTTGTGTTGATTGATGGGGGATACATCAAGGCCCTCCTTCGATGGATTTCATTCTGTTGATTCCATATCATTATCTAGGTTTGAAATCTAGAAACCAGTCAGTACCCTAGGAATTGCAGACATCAATGGTAGGCTTCCTTTCATTTGAGTAGTGGGTTTACATCATTGCCTATCAACTCATCCATTCACACTCATTATATTGTACTAGGTATATGGGGGTTCATCTTAGTCACTGGTGGATTCCCTCATGTTAATTAACGGTCTACATCCACCACCAATAATCAGACTGTTTCTCCCATGCTCGACCTCAACTCCTTTATTCACATGTTGTAGATTCATACCATTTGGTATTTGGGATGAAGACCTTGGATTGGGACCACCACATTCCTTGATGGAATTCCCTCCCAAGTTGCGATGGAGTTCTTCATGAGTACTTCTGAGATCGCTTAGGCATTGAGTGCTCTCATTTATTTATATATTGTGACATAGATCCACATTTGTACTTGGTCGTGGCTATGCAATCACTTGTGACATGGATCCACATTGAATTATTTCATGGCCATGATCTAGTTACTTGTGTCATGAATGGATCCACAGTTTATGTTTAGTGGCTATGCTTAGTTTCTATTACCGAGCATGGATATGCCTACCTCGGGGATGTTCTTATTGTGTAGGATTGATCATGGTCTCTTTCCAGGTTCCTTTCACCTAAAGCTTTGTGATTTTATTCATACAGTATTTCGGCCATTAGAAACCTATTATGACCTCACACTTTAGGGGGCATATGTTATACAGTTATTTTCCACCTAATCAAGATATTTATGCCGAAGTCGCGAAGGTCGAAGAAATCTAGATCGTTGGACCTAGAAGGACACGTGGTGGAGATCCGCGTACTTCAGAGAAAAGTCTGTGTGGAGAAACAAGAACTCCTGAAGCCCGAAGTAGCGAAATAAATCGTGGTCGTCGATCTGAGAGGGACACACATCATCAGATCATGGAATCCGAAAGAGTGCACTTCGGAAAAGAAAGGAGGAAGTGGATCCGTTGACCATAAGTCATCTGAAGCTCCAGAGGTAAGAAGCTAATCCTAGTCTTCAGTGGTTTGGACACGTGGTGTCAGATCTATCACTTCGATGATAGGACACTCGAGGAAATTGGAGAGTAAATTCTTGAAGGTCAAAAGTCCCGAAGGCTGGAGTCAAAAGGAGCCATGGATAAATGGAGGGACATGTGGAGAGTGGAGATTCACTCCGAAGAATTGTCACTCCGAAAGAAGTGAAGTGTGAAGGCATGAGAAATATGAAGGCTAGAGCATTGGAGTTCATTTGAATCATCCATTGGAACAGGATGCGTGGAGAAAGATCTGTCACTTTAGAGGATTTACACTCTAGGAGAAAGAGGAATAGAGGATCGTTGACTGGAAGTCGTCCAAAGTAGGGACAAGTGATGAATCTTGACTGTTGGTTGAGGTGAGCAGGTGGCGCTGGATTCGTAGCTCCGGGCACGGAGCACTTTTGGGGAAAAAGGTGTTGGAACGCTCGGAACTCCCAAAGCCCGAGTCACGAAGTGAATCACAACCATTGGTTGTTGGAGAAGTGTGAGTCGTAGATCTTGTTCAGGTGATTTTGTCGGTTTGGATTTTGGGGAAAACAGAATCAGCTGCACTCGAAATAGCCGAAGCCCAAAGTCGTGAAGGGGGCTAGCCGAATGTCATAGCCCATGGTCACAAGGAAGCATGGCCTAGTAGAGGAGCTAGAGCTCACCACTTAGAGTTACCAGAAGCAACAGAGAAAGGGAGTGCGAGTGAATCGAGCCTGTGTAGGTAACTAAGGGGGGGCCTGTGTAAATTAATTTCAGGGCCTAACAGAGGCCTGAAGAGCTGATTTGACTTAATGAAATAAGGATACTTTACCGAGAGGTCGCGCAATCCCTAGAAGAGAGGGGGCTGCATCAAACTTACTTAAGCTAGAGGAAAAGGAATAATGATTCACACCTATGCCTCCCTTTCCCTTACCATTGCAAAAACATGATTCTTCCAGTCCCAATAGATACCTCAGGTGAGACTTCATCTATGCATGCAGATGATGTCGAAAGGGTCGGTGTCTTGAGGGTTTGTTAGTCACATTTTAACCGAACCTTGGGTATTACAACCCCTGCACAGACCAGTTCCAGCCCAACATCGAGCATAGTAATCCCAAGCACAATTTTTCTCTATTTCAAGCTTGTGTAAAAATGAAACCTACCATGAGCATAGTTTCATTCTCTATTTCAACCTCGTATAAAAATAAAAAAAATAACCATGAGCTTAGTATTTTTTCTTTCTCATGCTCATAAATAAATGAGAATAAGTTATTGAGTATACTTTTATCACTTTTTTGGGCTTGTAAAAACTATATGAAAAATAAACTATTTGGAGTCTCCTTTAATCTCTTTTCAGACTCTCTAAACATGAAAAGATTGTCAAGTGAACTTGTTTCATTTCACACTCATGAAATGAATTTGAAAGGATGTCTATTCGATGTAAGTTTACCCATTTTTCAGACTGGATGGACTAATTGTGAAAGAGGAATACTCTAGTCAACCTTGGCTAGAAGAGTTCTCCCTTGTATTCTTTTATCCTTTTTCGGGCTTGGGAGACTAAATTTATGAAAAATAACACCTTTGGAGTCTTCTTTGTCCTTTCAGACTCTCTAAATATGAAATGATACATGATAATTTACTTTCTTGGGCTCGTTAAATCCATGAGATTGTATATGGATTTTTCTTTTGGATCTTTCCAGACTCCTTAAATATTGAAAAGACCATCGAGCACCATTCTCTGCACTAGGATCGAGAATTAAATCCACAGGTGAGAATATAGAGGACAATTTTATTTTCTTTCAAGATCATTTCAAACATGAAAGAAGCAAAAAGAGNTTTTTTTTTTTCCATTTAATCATCTTCACAAATGGCAATCTTCTATTGAGTTTCCGTTGAACAATGCACCTATTTTACGTCTTTGTCCAACAGTTGGGTGATCCATTTCCTCTGAGTCATTACCATCTCCATGAGTTCTCAGAATATACCGACTGGTTACTCTTCCAGTCTCCCACGATGAGTGTTTTGTTCCTTCTCGAGTCAATGCTTCCAAGTCAAGTTATTTGTCATGCTGATTTGTTCAAGGGAAGTTAGCATGTGTTGGCCATTTGGAGCCCTTTATCCCATTCATCCTGGCCATCCTTAAGTCAATTTTTATCTACTCTTACACTCTTCACACCATCTACCTTTATGTGTTTTGTGTTGATTGATGGGGGATACATCAAGGCCCTCCCTCGACAGATTTCATCCTGTCGATTCCATATCATTATCTAGGTTTGAAATCTAGAAACCAGTCAGTACCCTAGGAATTGCAGACATTAATGGTAGGCTTCCTTTCATTTGAGTAGTGGGTTTACATCATTGGCTATCAACTCATCCATTCACACTCATTATATTGTACTAGGTATATTGGGGTTCATCTTAGTCATTGGTGGATTCCCTCATGTCAATTAACGGTCTACATCCACCACCAATAATCAGACTGTTTCTACCATGCTCGACCTCAACTCCTTTATTCACATGTTGTAGATTCATACCATTTGGGATTTGGGATGAAGACCTTGGATTGGGACCACCACATTCCTTGATGGAATTCCCTCCCAAGTTGCAATGGAGTTCTTCATGAGTACTTCTGAGATCACTTAGGCATTGAGTGCTCTCACTGATTTATATACTGTGACATAGATCCACATTTGTACTTGGTCGTGGCTATGCAATCACTTGTGCAATGGATCCACATTGTATTATTTCGTGGCCATGATCTAGTTACTTGTGTCATGAATGGATCCACGGTTTATGTTTAGCGACTATGCTTAGTTTCTATTATCGAGCATGGGTATGCCTGCCTCGGGGATGTTCTTATTATGTAGGATTGATCATGGTCTCTTTCTAGGTTCCTTTCACCTAAAGCTCTGTGATTTTATTCATAAAGTATTTCGGCCATTAGAAACCTATTATGACCTCACACTTTAGGGGGTATTTGTTATACAGTTATTTTCCACCTAATCAAGATGGGCATCATATAGGTTTTAGTAGTCTGAAACACTAAATTATACAACTTTTCCCCTGAGATTGTAGCCCCTTTTTCCATGGTCACTGGTTGCCCATTTATAACTTATGATAAAAAAGGGTTGGTCTCTCCTTGTCCTCTTGCAAGGAGTGACCGACCGCTCCCTGCAAGAATGCAAGGCGTGACCGAGTCTGTTGCTCCCCTTTTAGGAATTGTTTCGTGAGATAATATTGAACCACTGATTCTTTGTGGTTCAACCTCGAGAAGCTTTTCATCTTTGGCATGGAGATCCTATCCAAACTACCCTTTGATATTATCTCTACTATCCTATAAATAATGAGGGTTTCTCATGGGAAAAGGGGGGGGTGGTGGTGGGAGAGAAAGTAAGTTTATATTGGTGGATTAATCACAAGAGCTTGGGCAAGGAATTTGGTTGGAGCTTCATCAGGCTATCAAATTGTAAGTTGTAAATTGTTCCATTTGATCAATATAATATGTACAATATGTTTCCCTCTACTTGGATGTGCATGTAATTGCTATGTTTCCTTGTGGAAAAATTAATATTTCATGTGTTATGATACATTATTAGATCTATCATTAATTTATGCATGATTATTTTGATCTTGTGAAGGGTTTTTGTGTCTCTATCTGTGTAGACTCGAGATGATAAGGGTGAATGACATCTTCGTGGAAACTAGTAGCTAAGGAGCGTGCAAGGACAATCGTCGGATTACCGGGTAAGCCTTCCATTTCAATAGATCTTTTTCATGTATAACTTAGATCTAGGAAATTCTATAGATTACATATCTATTCTGTCTTAGGTCTAGGAAGATCCTAAGAGAGGTAACTCTTGCGGGGTGAAAATATCCTACAATAAATGTGGTGGAGGGTGGGGATCATCTTGAATCTTGAAGGAAATCATGAAACAATATTTCAATGGGGATTAGAGGGAGCTACTAATAATCAAGTTCAGGTGCTAACTCTCTATCAAGACCTTTGTACTCTTGATTCACGAAGGATAATGAACCTTTTGATTATAGAAGACTAAAAAATCGTCATCAAACACATGCCATACTTTTCAACCCCTAAGGATTTCATCTTCACAAAGCTCATCCTCAGAATTCAAGAGGAAGCAAGGAAGTTCACGACGATATAATTTTTCCATGTGCTAAGGGGACAAAACAACTAAGCAAATGGATTGGTAAATGAAGCAACTCATCTAAGCATGGGAATAACAAGGACAAAGGGGGGATGATAAATTCATCCCATATCCCACAAAGAAATTGATATTAGCCATAGGTTAATGGAAAACTCCAAATTGCAATGAATCACATAAGTTGATATGGTTGGTGGAGCACATTCAATCTAAAGAGATAGATATTAACAACATTTAGTCCTCCTTTACTCTCACATATATCTCTCATGTTAAAATTGTAGGGTCATACATGACATAAAATGTTTTTGGAAATTGTAGGTGGGATTATTTTAGTCCTCTGTTTGGTCTATTTTGTTTCAGAATGTGTTGGATTTAGGGTTGATTTTGAATTCTGGGGACTCGACTCCTCCGTTTGGGCTCTCTTTTTTCGAATCGTTGGTGTTTCTTCTATGTTGGTGTTTTTGAGTGTTTGTTTCCAAGTCTAGGATCTTCCCTCTTAGGGAAAAGGCTCAATTCACGTATATGTTTATTTCCAAGTTCATTCAATAGAAAAATCTAGTGTGATTGGTGAATGGTTGGGAGAATTCACTCAAGTCAGTTCTTTTTGTGTGAGATATTAGATTTGTTCCACACTTTGAGGTGGAATGAACACCTCCTTGCTGACAATGAGGTAGCTTTTTCTCATTTGAATAATATAGTCAAGTTGAAGATCATAATTCTAAATATGAAAAATTACTAGAGATTGTGATTGATAAACAAACTTGGCAAATTGAGAAGCTTGATGCTAAGTGTGACATGCTTTACCAATTGGTCCTAGGCCTCACTAGGAGTTCGTAGTGTTTGGTTTCTCATTGGAAGATATCAATTGTGCATGCTCGAGTTTTGAAAAAGATGAAAAACTATACAGGGAGCTCTAGGAGATTCAGAAATGGAATAAGTGGACCAACAACTCTAGCGATCAACAAACATGAAGCAAGAAGTCTGTAGTAGGCATTTATTTTTCTGATTATAGGTTTATCTATGTTTTGTAAGATAGTTCTGATATTAGGTCAATTTCTTAGGATATATATTAATAGTTATTTATGCTATACCTTTATGAATGTTATAACACTCCAACGCATATTGTAGTAAAAAGGAAAAAAATAAACCCATAATTTTTGTTTGCATTTGATTGTTTAATAATGAGTGGATGTTTTTGGGTCAAATTGACTACTATATTCCCATCATAAAGAGAACAAAAAATCATATCATCATTATGATCACATGTAAACAATTAAATAACAAACAACCATATTATCACAAAACAATTATAAATATTGTAAATAGGATTTTGCCTATGTTTAAGAGAGAAGTTATTATCTTTTTCACTTAAATGAAAATCTCATTTATGACATGCGTGTGTTCATTATGAAAATTGACTCCACAAAAATATTTAAAAAAAACATTAACATTATAATAAAAAGAACAAATTAACCTAGTTAATTAGTTCAAATGGTTAAGTGTTATGAATTGTGTACCTTACTTGACATCCCTACCATGTTATTAAAGTATCAATTTTGTAGAACTTACTTGACATCCCTACCATGTTGTTAGAGTATCAATTTTGTACGCCGAACTAAAATGTGACATGCACTTATTCAGAATTTGATTGCTCCGATTACAAGTCAATCAGAAAAGAACGAAAAAAAATTAGGTATATGCCACTCAATCGGCGAAACTTGTAATTCCTTGACCACTAACTCGACAGAACCACGAACACTGCAACTATCTACAAACTATCTACATCTTATTATTATATTGAAATAAAATAATTTGAAAATTTCAAAGTATCACGTCATTCTAACACGTTGAAGGTTTCCAGTTCAAATTTGGGTGAACTTTGCTCTTGATTTAGCAGGTTTCAGAGGTTGACTTGGTTTATCAGGTTTCAGAGGTTGACTTGCTGTGGTCTACTTCAAGCATCGGCGGCGCCATTGACTAAAATTAGCTGGTCTCGGAGGTTTACTAAAATTACAATGGACTGATTTTATCTAATGGATATTCTAATTTAGCAAATACACTTGAATGTATTTTTTTCTTCACATACTTCCTCGGGGTCAAACTTGTACAGATCTCCAAATTAAGACCAAAGGATTCCTAGTGCCCTTAAGTCGTCTTTATTGCCATTTTTTCTTCCTACAGTGCTTGGATTTCCCCAGCTTCAAACGTTTTAGATGGGGCTATGTGGGTCTTGCTATCTCTATCCCCTCCTTTGCATTGCCAACTAATGTATAGGTGTACTTGGAGTTAGATATGGGCTTTCCTTAGATATGAGTTAGAAACTCTTACCGTAAAAGTAAATTTGGATTATGCCTTCCATGTGGGGGACTTTGTGGCATTGGATCCAAGATTTGAGGATTTGAGAGTCTTGAGGCTTGATAACGTGCTCTCATGAAATTCTTGATCATAATCTAGTCGACATTCAAAATAGGTTTTTTCTTCAACCATGGTTGATTACAAGAAGTTGATTTTGACAAGTACATAATTTAATGTTGTATTGAACCAAAGGTGAATGTGAATGTTGTATTGAACTGAAAGTGAAGGTGAATGTTGTACATAATATAGGTATATTTACAATAATCAACTTTAATTCTTAATAAGTTATGTTGAAGTTTTAATAAGATAAATATAATTTAAGTTAAAGGTCATAGGTTCAAATTTGCAAGGGTAGAATATATAAGGGTAGAATATATACAAGGGTAGAATTTGAAACGATACATGTTTCATTTATAAAGGTCATAGGTTCAAATTTGCAAGGGTAGAATATATACACCTTCATAATATAAACAATGAAATTGATTCATGAAGGAAGTCCCTTATCCCACAAACAAGGATGATTCATATATCAAGGAACAATGAAACTACATCCAAAATATATAATTATATTGAGAATAAAAAAATGAAAAAACTCTAATGATTCAACAAGAGGATAAAAATGCAACCAAGTTAATGATAATGTCTAAATTTGGTGAAGAACTTTATTTATAGAAAAATTATAAAAGAACGTGGTATGTAAACAAATTCATAATTGAAGTAAAGATGGAGATTGTGATGTTATGTTTGGTTACTTAAAAAGATTGAAATTATCTAATATTATTGTTAAAGGGTAATGGGATTGCATATGGTGGCAGTTTCTTTCATACTCATTAAAATGGTTAGAGTGGTGTAGTACAAGGTTAAATGTTTAATATTTCTTCAATATCGAGATAAACAAGATAACTGAAGAATATTATTTTGGTACAATAATGTTATATTTTTGTTGATAAGAAATTAAGGGTCAAAAATTTGTATGGTTAGAAATCACAACTTTGGTTATTTGAATATATTTAGAAATTTGATCACATTTTAAGGTTATAGTTTGTGATGCATGAGATTATCATTTATGGTAGAGACAATTTTCACAATTTTTTTTGGAAAATCTTTTAAATTTATGTAAAAGATGTGGTTAGGAAAAGAGGGAGATGAAATATACACCTCAGCTTATCTTATGCCAAGATTAAGATGTCAAAAAATAATTACCTTATTTTAAGAAAACAATAAAGGGAAATATTTCAGAAACATTTTTACTAATATAAGTGTTCTATTTTTGTATCTCCTATACTCTACTAATATAAGCATTTTGTTGTCGCATCTCATTTTTCCTCCTTTCAGATATATTTCCATGGTCTACAACTTGTAGAGGAGTAGTTGACTCAAAATTCCTTGTTGCTTTTGAGATGTATGGGGATTCTATTTCCTTCTCTCTATCCAAATTATCTTATTCATGATGCATTTCAACTCACTAAAGGGGTTTTTCCATTGTGACTACTTGCATTGAAGGGGAAGACACCTAGATCATATTGATATGACCATCCTTAGAGAGAGGGTTGGGTAGATGGATCGATAATGTTAGTCTAGAATTAGTGTCTTGTATGAGTTGATGTTGTTGGTTTTAGTGGTTTTGCATGTGGAGATTCTCTTGATGTTTGTTCTTTGATGATTGCCATCCTGCAGGCTTATTTCTTTAGTAGTTTTTCTCTGAAGGGACACAAGTTATTGGATAAAATTCTTGCAAATGATGTTTGTTTGCAAGTCTTACAACAAAAAGTCTATTGTCATAATTCAATACTTGGAGCCATTGAGAATTGTTCCACTCTAGAACAATCTTATCTAGTAGGCTCACATTGACGTCAAGATCAATGGATATTAAGATACATAGGAAATGATGCTCTTTTGAACCCAACTTATGTTTGACTTAATGAATCAACTTAATGCATTCTTGATTTTTTCTAACATATATGGAATTCACAAATGGATGAGAAAACTCAGTAATCTCACCCACATTAGAGTTGTGACCATCATGGTAGTGAATGAATTAAAACAGGGGAACCATGATTACATAAAGAGACCACCTTGTACCAAAACAATGGTCCCTCTTCCCAGACCTTTATGTGTGGTTAAGGTTAAGTAAAAAAAACAATAAAAAAACTTTAAATATGAACCATAGGTAAATAATCCATTCATAAAGCAATGTTGATGATGGTCATAACCCATAAAGCAATGTTGATGATGGTCATACCCGGTTGAGTTGAAAAATTAGGGCTAGATCTTGATAGCTAGTGACGAACTTGTTAACATCCAAGTAAAGATAAAGCACTAGGGGCCAAGCTTTATTGATGTCACATGACTGGAATGGACAAAAGTGATGATTTGATTGCTCGGATTACAATACAATCAATAGTGAAAAGATAGACATATATTTCAAAGAGGTAATAGTTGGAGCTTCTCGCCATTCTTCAATAGCCACTCAATTAGTCAAGTTTGTAAACCCTTTCGCCCGTAATTTTCGCAATACCAGAAGCCCACCAACTATCGAGTAATTTAAAGTCTATTTCAACTCTGGTCAATTTCAACTCTGGGAGGCGTCTATTTTATTCTTATCTCGTTTCAGTAATTATATATATACTTTCGGATTATCGAGTATTTTGCAGATCCGAGTATTTTGCAGAAAAGGTGACCGATTCTTGTTTCGCCGGCTCTCTTTTTTGGATGGTGGGTATTACACGTATTAATAAATTACAAGTTCGGCCTGTAAATGCTGCGACAAATTAGATTTTTTTTCAAATACCTATAAATGCCATAAAATTAATTATATCATTTTCACAAAGAGAATTTTATTAATAAATCCAATACCTTCAATTTTTACCAATAAATACAGTCACCATCATGTCTCCATCATGTTTGGATTTCCTTATTTTATTTTTTAAGTCGCATTAAAATAAAAACACTTGGCTTTACCCCGCAGTATGATAGAATAAGAAATTCAGTTTACAATATTCAAAACCAAAAGATAATATGGAGAATTAAATAAAAACACTTGGCTTTATTCATATATCCGAAGCCAAAATGTAATAAGGAGAATTAAATACAATCTTGTTTTGACATTTTCTTCCATATTCACGTGGAGCATCAGCACCTTTCAGATTGATTGCACATGAATTATATGTGACAGAAAAAAAATAACGATTTTATATGTGACATGAAAGTTTATATGTGACAGTTTTCAAATCGAAGTAATCTTAAATTTGACGTTTAAATTTTAATAATGTATAGCAAAATGCTAATTATGTTTTCAAACAATCAAATTGTGTTTTACTTATAAATCTAAAAATGTTTAAATACTTTGTATCAAAACTTAAAGTTCATTAATCATTGTGATAACATGTTTAGTATATAGATACATATGCGTACATCTAGGTTTCAAGCCCATTTAACCAAATTCAGAAGAAATCAAATTCTCATAATATGATCTTAATAAGTGGATTTAACCAATTCATAAGAACATTATCGACACTTGGATGAAAATGATTCTCGGAAAAGTGTTAATGGGGTTCTCGAGAACATTTATGCAAAAATGTGTTCGTGTTCTTAGAAACATGTATGCATTTATAAGTTTTTGGCTTCGACGTTTCTTAAACGGCCATTGAGTCTGTGAAATCAATGTCACATTCTTAAGAATGCAGGAACGTTCATAAGAGTGCGTGCACATTCTAGGAACATGCACAAATTTTTATTGAGCATTTTTTTTAAAGTTTATGGCTGTTTCATTTCATCAATAGGTTACAATGTATTTTATAAATAGGTTATAATGTGTTTTATAAATAGGTTATAATGTGCTTTATAAGGGTTATCGAGTAAATTTAGGGGTGAAAATTGAGGAGATCTTGAAAAATCATTGAATTTATTGACATGGTCATTAATATAAATATTTTGATTGAATTCATTTGTTTTTTTATTTCATAATTTGTTTAAATTATAAAAAACAAATAAAAGTTTTTTTTTTATTATTATTAAATTGAGGCATACATAATTAATATGGAGCATGGAGAAAATCGAGACCCAACAACACCACATGAAGACACACCAAACTTGAACCAAAAATTGACAAACATAAACATTGAATTTGATGTAGGGTTGATGTAACACCCTGTTTTCCCTAGTTTGTAAAAATAACGGGACTCGCCAAGAACTATAGCAAACTCATAAATGTGAATATGTGATGTAAATGGACCTTGAGTAAAAGGTCAATAAATGTGAATGACATTATGAATTTTATTGCAGGACTGCTGAGAGGGGATGTGCACAAAAAGAGACCACGATGGCGGTGGAAGGCACCTGGAAAGGTGGCGTTAACTTCCACCGAGAATTAATACCGTATTTGGACTCCACTGGCCTGGAGAACCAAAAGCGGCTCGCTGGCCCCAAATTAAATGTCTCGTAGGCTGGTAGGTGGATGGTTTAATGAGGGATGGGAGGTGAACCTCCCATCCATAGAGCCGTCAGACCGGATCAGCGCGAGGGTAATCGCGCTACACGCAACCTCGCAAGAGGATAAGGCGTGGGGTAGAAGCGATTGGGGGGCAGACGCGAGGGGAGAACTCTGGCAATATGCAGAGTGAGTGATAGTAGAGAGGAAGGATTGCAACCTTCGCTCCTGGTCACTAGCAAACATAGACACAGTCTCACAGCATCGTGGTCTCAGCTCGGGGGTGGCTAGTGGTAAATCCGCTGGGAGTCGCTAAGCCTACGGTTGGGTGAAAACGAGCACTCCTCTCGACAATTGCTTAACCCTGGTGTTATTTCTGATAAGTGTTTTGCCTCTGGCACCTTGAAATATATGTATTTTGATAATTATGCTCATAAGCTGCGGAACTGTGAATGTTTTCATTTTAAGAATGTCTGAGTAGTATTTTGATCAGTACTAGTAGTTGTATATGCTTATAACAGAAAAACCACGCATGGCTTATGTTGATAAATTAATTTAATTATGCATAAGTTGAACCAAGTCAGACATCTAGCCCGTTCTCGGGAAGTTGTTTACCCTTATCTGCCTCCAGGGATGCTCCGGAATAGATCTCTTCACAGAGATTCCCTCCTTGGAAAGGTTTACCAAGAACCTGGAAAGAGGATTTGGCTGTGCAAGTCTTAACAACCCTGTACGAGGAGAAATGACCCTCTTAAAATCCTGAAGTAGCAGTGTAGGGATAAGTATCAATCGACAGACGAAATTCCGTCGGAAGACCCATGATCATTCACAACCGTCAGATCAGAGGAAGAAGCTGGAGAGTTAAGTACCTTAACCTAATAAGTATTAATCGACGGATGAGAGTTCGTCGGGGAATCTGCGGCCACCCACGACCGTTAGATTAGTAAGAGAAAGTAGGGCGTTAAATGCCTTACCACTCTGTTTTCCTGTGCCTTTGTGGGTAGTGAAGCATTTAGGACCGTAAATCCCCAAGGTTCATGAGGGTATCTGGACCGTGGATCTTTTCTACGCTCAGGGAGCCATGGAATAATGCATGGGTAGGATCTCGACTGAAAAACCCGACATCCGTTGGATCCGTCAGAAGTTACCCGAGGGTTAAAGACTCTAGTATATAAGGGCGAGCAACCCCGAAATAGACCTAGGCCGTCCGATTGATGGAGGCCACGTGTCAGGAGATCTCCCATTTCGGGAAATCAGGAATCACGGAATCAGGATTCCTGTTGACAAGAGTTCGGGATTTTTCGATGTGGAAACCTCAGGATAGATATGAGTTGTCCATCATAGGAGGACACACGGACAAGATCAGGAGCCC
>SNQJ01S0016463.1:37780-51630 GCA_010110895.2 Picea sitchensis
GTATGTAAAATAAGGTGAGGTCATAGATCATATGGTTAGTGATGATCTAACTATAGCAGCATAACTAAAATGTTGATGATGTTAATTACATATTACCTTATGAGGATGAGGCAAAATGGTTAATGAAATGTTTATCTTGAATGTGGTAAAGGAAGTGTTGGAGCACTTCTAGATGACCAATGGGTCAGGTTGACATCCAAAGGTGTATGGTAACCATATAGATATGACTTGTTATGCTCAAGTAATGGTGAGAGGGAATCTAGAAAAGGATTCTCTTGATAAAAATGTTTGTTGACTAAGAATGGTTAGAGGCATGAAGAGAATATTGATAAGTTGTCTTATTGCCTTGGGCACTATTAGAATTTCTCAGATGGTATTTCTGGGTTGTTGAATAATTTTATAATAGTTGAGGCAAGAGTGTTTTCTTACCGGTTGTTGTTGTATGGAAAGGGAAACATAGTTATGAATATGTATGTGAGACTTTCCTTATGGATATCATGTGAATGACTGTAAACTCTCAATCGAGAGGGCAATATGTTGTTGATTAATCCTATGATACTTGTCATAAGAATGGTTGTAATATCTTTGGGAGGAAGGATAAGGAAGTTTGAAATGTCTATGTGTGTGAATTACATGGAAAAAGGTGAAAGTACTGAACTTGCATGTTGAATATTTATCTATGTTTTTTATATGCTTGAGTGCATGGAATGAATGTGTTATAAGGTTTCCCAGTATGAAGACTAATATTAAGACCCAATAGATATGAATGAATGATATAAAATGTGTAATTGATACACAAGTATGATGTGTGAGTATGTGTATACTAAAGACATGATGTGATTGTCTGAATGAGTGAAATGTAAGGAAATAATTGCACTTGCCAAGATTGAATGAATACCATGGATACATGGCTAACTCTATTTTGAAGATTCATGTATGTTTTGTTTTTCATAATGAATTGAGGAGGATGTATTCCATTTCCTCAGGAAAAGATAATATAAATTAATAAAAGCGTAACTGAGCAGGGATGCTCCATTGTCATGATAAAAGGAAACATGATTAGGCTTTTAAAGGCTGGATGTAAATGGTCATGAACAATAATGAACTAACTAAATTTCATTAGATACAAAAAATACAACTATAAGTGTTCTTATCTAGTCACACGATATGTTGAAGCATGTAGTAAGAGCATTGTGCATGAAAGAACAAGGGGATAATGTGCATATGTAATTCATAATGCATCATAAGAATGCAATTTTATATTCCTTATGGAATATTTGGTAAAGAGATGATATGATAAATTTGAAGTTGACTCAAGGTTGATGCCATCACATATAATAATGGATATGCAATAAGGAAGTTGCATGTTGAAGGAATTCCTTATGGAGGGACTGTGTAAAGACTTTGTCATGAGAACAAAGTCACAACCGTAATGAATGTTGAGAATTGGGCAGTGGGATGCAAGCCTATATATATATAAGAATCACGGATTACATTCTAAAACATAGTGCATGAATGGAAGGTTGGCAAATGAACATTACATTCTAATAACTAAATGGTAATGTGCAGAATGCACAGGTTCATAATCCATTGTGAACAAAAATCTTATTGTTGTAGCATGTTGATTTATCCAAGAAGGTTAAGGTGAACCTAACCAAGATTGTTCAAGGAAAAGATTAGGGAGATCCCAGTAGGGAATAGATTGCATAAGCAAAGAAGGAGAAAAGGAGGAATACTTTTCTCACTTTAAAATCTGATTTTCTTAACAGAGTTATGAATCTCAAAAAGGAACAACTATGAAAGCAAATGAAAATAAATGAATAAGTATGTTTGAATGAATAGAATTGGTTAAGTCGTGTTAAGTAAAGGTTGGAAAATAACTCAGCTGGACTAAAAGTCCAAGCCTGTGTAGAAGGAGTTGGAAAAGGGAAGAGTTCCTTGACTCATTTCTTATTGTATATTGTATTTCTCCTGTATAAGTGTTTTGGCATAAGGATGTTGATAGTTGTATGATTATAGATACAGTTGAAAAGTGGATTGTGATTGCACTTGCTAACACGTTAAGGAGTAATGTGGTAGAGTGCATAGAGATATGTTGGGGCATATCTAAAAATGTTTTATTGATTTAAATGTTATTATACGTGCATTTTTATTTTACACGACGACTAATATATTTGTGATGTATGTAATGTGTAGAAATATTGGAGATGTTGGGAAAGACAGTTACGAGTGATGGACAACCTCAAACAGAGGATGAATACAAGAAGGTTGTTGTTGAAATTTGGTGAAAGGAATTTAAAAGTCTCCATAAAGCACCACTGATGAGGCAATATAAGAGAGGGTGTTAGTAGCCAGAACATGTATAAAAGTGTTCATGACTATGTGGCATAAGGTATGAAGGGATTTGGTAATATTCCCCTCTAAAGTATTTTATTATCTACATGGTATAAATATAATTGTGAGTGAATTTTGTATGCCATTCATACCCAACTAGGGTATGATTCAATAAAAAATAGCTTGAATGATAGAGGTATGAACCTTTGGAAATCAAGAATGATTTACAATCCTTGCAAGAAAATTCATGAATAAGTAGTGTCATGGGTACATTGACCAATCAAGAGTGTTTGGGAACAAAAGTGCTCATAGGAAGCACATTGAATTAATCACATTGAGGAAATGCATGCTTGCATAAGAGGGAAGACGTTATATTTCCCATTAAGAAAGGAGGACCTTCCAATACTCTACCTGAATTATAAAGGTGTTAAATAAAGAAAGTGAGTGGCCATGAGTATTGACACCACTAGTTACCAAGTGTTTATATGAAACCATATGCAACTTGGGTTTCATATTATAATATGTTAAATTGAAGAAATGATCAATTCATAGCAGGAAGTGAAATCCTATTGTAATAATGAATGCGAATGAATAAGCCTTATGGTGAAGAGGTTGGTTGAGATCCAACACACCATGGAAAAGTGCTTGTCATAAAGTGTGGAAAACTTGAAATTAATGCCAGGGTGCATTAGGTATGAAGGTGTCCATGAACATTGGCACTTTGATTAAAGTCATTTGATATTTGAATTACATTTGGAAAATTTAGCATGCTGAAATGATGCATGTGTAAATAATGATATTTCCTTTTGTTTTGTACCATTTGTAGGCCCTTGACCAGTTTTTGAGGAAACTTTGGTCATGTTTGACCATTTTTGGGACTTCGACGGGCTAGTCGAAGATGGAGTACCCAGGAGAAGCGGAGATTGTGGGATCTCGCCCATTTTGCGAGCTTTTTGGGGCTTTTAGGTTTTATGTAATGGGTATGGGATGTCGGCCCATGGGTTTACCCATGTTTAGGCCCTTTTGTAATATATATAAGTAAGTAGCTAGGGGATGTAAGAGGTAGTAGAGTGAGTAGTGATTATTCATTATTCGACTTAGTGCCTGGCTAGTTGGCTTTATGCATGAATGTGTTGAGACTTGCACAGCTAAGTGCAAGCGTTTTGTAAGTGCTTTTTGTGAAGATTGTGTAAGGATTTGGTGATTTGATATAATTCAGGGAAGGACAATCTGGTGAGGTGTGTGCGGATCTCCTGTCCTTTGTGGAGTTGGATCTATGGCTTGGTGCATGTAGGCAGATTGGAAGAATCTAATAAAGAAGAAGGAGAGTTGGTGGGCGTAGCCCCACACTGGGGTGAACCACGTATATCTTGTGTTATTGTGCTCTGTGCAATGTGTTCATGGTGTTTATGTTTATATTTGTTTAGTACATTGTTCATGACGTATGATAGGTAGATCCATTGATGCTTAGTGCTTGATATATAACTAAATGCTAGATTTTCTCTGATGTTATGTGCTAAATGCTTTGATGTGTTGTATATTGATTAATATTGAGTTGATCTATAGTTAGAGTTAATCTGCGATGTGAATAAGAATCATAACTTAATACATATTGTTGGATAAGTGCTCTCTTAAAGTGTGTAATCATAGATCTATGTCCCAGCTAGGTTGTAGCCACTTGAGTCCTGCAACTCCCCCTGACTCTACCTCGGGTGAGACTTCATTGTCTTTGTAGGAATTTTTGAAAGGGATGATAGTTAGGGTTTTTTTGGTGCGTTGTTGAAGCGTTGAACCCTGAGTCTACCCCTATGCCAACAAATGGTTCCGTTGTTGGGACCTGAAACTGTGATTGTTGGGAACTGAAGAAAAGAAAAAACTATGTGTGTAGATCTGTTGTTGTAGTGCGCAGTATTATAGTTGACTTGCGAAGCTCTGTGCTTAAAAGGAGAAGTTTGATCTGAAGAAAAGAGGTAAGATCTTAAATCTTTGTGCTCTGGTAAAGGTAAGATAAGTAGAAATTTTTTCTTCAAAAGTATGGATCTATGTATGTTTGACCAATTTTGTCCTAGTTTGAAAACTAGGGCACAACTAGAAGAAAGAATATTTGATCTGAATAAATTTGATAAAGATAGTGAAAGATATGTTATTCCTATACATAGAAAAAAAATTTGGACTAACAAGTGGATGTAGGACCCAAGAAAGAATTTTTGAAGATTGTAGGTCCATCACTATGATCCCAGTGTGCAGTACAAAAAAGGTTGGGGATCATTTAAAAGAAAGAGAGGATTGACACTATGTTATAGTTGCAGAATACCAAGACGTCTTGCTAAGGAATGCCCTGGTGTAGGCCCTACTTTTATTTCTTGTAAATATATTGGTCATGTGGTTTTGGATTTCCCTAAAATGATTGCTAAATTTGAAAAGATGAACATGAGACAAGAAAACCATGAAGAAGTTCAAGAAACTAAGCCTATGGTAGAAACCAGAACGAATCAGAATCTATGTTATTACAACTGAAAGAAACTCTGAATGGCCAGTCGAATTCCTTGTACTAGTCAAGAAGACAGAGCTCTCTAACCCTGACATCATCGAAATCTCTTTAGTCATCTGGACCGAGTATGATGAACCAAGAAGAAAAAAGAAAAAGAAGAAAAAGGAGGAAGTGCAGGACATAAACAGTGAGGAAAAGAACAACACATCATAGGAAACTGCATCTGAATCACCTGCGGGAGGAGGAGGTGACGAAGTAAATGAAGAGGAGGAAGGGGAAGGAGACAAGAAAGAAGAGGGCTAAGTAACACCGCCAAAGAACCACCTTATAGAGGCCAAGACGTCAAATAAAAGGAAGAGTTCTCCCCATAAACCCTCAACGTGGAAGAAATCCCAAGCCACTAAGCCTCATTCGCAGAACATGCTCACGGTGGATGATATCCAACTCATCATCACATATGTCAGGGATGCCTCAGAGGATATCCTATAAAGACATGGATCGAAGCAAGAAACATTGTATGAGAGGATCAATAAAGAAGTAAAATACATTCGACAAGCTCTGTAGTCAAGTCACACAGTGTCTACTACGTCATCCTCAACAGAGAATGTAGAATTGGGGGATGAACCTACCCAACTACGCAGATTAGCAGATTCCATAGAGACTTGATTTTGTTGAGTCTTGGAAGAAAAGGAGTAGACCACAGAGGCCTTGAGACAAGAAAAGGAGGAAGCCTTAGAGAAACTTTGGGTTGTGCAGCAAGAGAAAGACAAACTTTGGGCGAAGTTCGAAGAGGACCAAGAGAAAATCCAAAAAGAGAATGACCAGTTGCTTGCAGAGAAGACTGTGGTCAGAGAGGCAGTGACTAGAGCACTAAGCTATTTTTCGGGCTTGGCATAGATGGAAGAAGAGACAGCCAAGAGCCAAGTGGGGAAGATCATTGAGGCTATTCAGTAGCTCCAAGCAAGAGTAACGGAGCTAGAACTTCAAGCAATGTCGAGCACTTTATAAGAAGTGAGATATCAGAGGGAAGAAACTGTCAAGAGTGCAATAGAAAGAAGCAGGGCATTGGCTTCAGAATGCAAGAAACTAAGCGAAAGAAGTGTGCAGATGTATGAGCGCTTTACATAAGACCTGGAACTAAAGACATTGGAGGCACAACTCCAAGAAGAAAATAAATAGGCATCGATGGTGCAAGTGCAGCTAAAATTGCTTACAACAGTGGAGAAGATGAATAGGTCATAGAAGAAACACATAGTTCAGCAGCAGGTCACTGCCGTCCAGAGCAGAGTGATGGAGGTAACACGACAACTACAGTTGGTGCAAGATGAAAGCCTGGACAATTTTTGAAGAGATAGAGGAACGTGGATCACAGTTGGAACATGTGGTCACCACAGTGGAACAATGCCTGGAGGGGCCTGTCACTGAGCAAGTAATCCAAGAGTTCATCGAGCAGGAGGCTCTGGCAAAGTAGCAAGTCAAGGCAACTCGAGCTAAGCTTGAGGCCTTCGAAGCAGTGTTGTCCAAATCAGAGTGAATCAAGATGAGTCACAGGTGAGTGTTGGGGGCATGTTGGCCCTTGATCAGGTTTTGAGGAAACACTAGTCATGTTTGACTATTTTTTGGACTTCGACGGGCTGGTCGAAGATGGAGCGCCCAGGTGAAGCGGAGATCGCAGGATCTCGCCCATTTTGTGAGATTTTTGGGGATTTTAGGGTTTATGTAACGGGTATGGGATGTCAAGCCATGGGTTTACCCATGTTTAGGCCCTTTTGTAATGTATAAATAAGTAGCTAGGGGATGTAAGAAGTAGTAGAGTGAGTAGTGACTAGTCATTATTTGGCTTAGTGTCTGACTAGTTGGATTTGTTCATGAATGTGTTGAGACTTGCAGAGCTAAGTGCAAGCATTTTTTAAGTGCTTTGTGCACAGACTATGTAACACTTTGGTGCTTTGATATAATTCAGGGAAGGAGGATCTGGTGAGGTGCACGCATATCTTTTTTCCTTTGCAGAGTTGGATCTGTGGCTTGGTGCATGTAGGCAGATTGGAAGAAGCTAATAAAGAAGAAGAGGATTTGGTGGACGTAGCCTCACACTGAGGTGAACCACGTATATCCTGTGTTATTATTCTCTGTGCATTGTGTTCATGGTGTTTATGTTTATATTTGTTTAGTGCACTATTATTGACGTATGATAGGTAGATCCATTGATGCTTAGTGCTTGGTATATAACTAAATGCTAGATCTGCTATGATGTTATGTGCTAAATGCTTAGATGTGTTTTATCTTGATTACTACTACGTTGATCTACTGTTAGGGTTAATCTATGATATGAATAAGAATCATAAATTAATGCATATTTTTGGCTAAGTGCTCTGTTAAAGTGTGTAATCACAGATCTGTGTCCCAGCTAGGTTGTAGACACTTGAGTCCTGAAACCCCCCCTGACTCTACCTCAGGTGAGACTTCGTCTACTTCGCAGGTGTTTCTAAAAGGGTCAGTAGTTAGGCTTTTTTTGGTGCATTGTTGAAGTGTTGAACCCTGGGTCTGCCCCTTTTCCAACACCATTGAATAGATGAAAATGATTTGATTGTTAGTATGCACAATTTTGAAGTTATAATGTGCATGGAAACTAACAACTTGTTTAGCTATGTGAAGGTGGAGTTGCAAGAAGAAGGGTCTTGGATATGGAAGAAGAAGTAAGCTCACAAGGAAGACCAATTCCTATTGAGCCAAACCACTATGGGAAGAAAATCTCATACTTGTGAATCTGGTTCCTGTGTGGAACATATCTGAAAATAAAATGTGAAATTTGGAAATCTATGGGTGATAGTTTTGCAAGAAAAATTTGAATTGGAATTGATGATAACATCTCATAGTTACTATATGCATGTGATACAAGTGACACAAAATTTTTATCCTGGAGGGACAAAGAATGGTTGTCAACCTAGAAAGCATGGAAACGGGCTATTGTTGTGACATGATAACCTTGTGGTAAGTCATGATCACCCTGGAATATTTTGTGTTGTGGTAACACAGGCTAAAGGGATGCCTCGGTAGAGAAAGTTAGAGGGACACCTTGACTGTAAGACTCGATGAAGTCTCTAAAAACTCTTCTTGTGTGAGAAATCCTTGGCAAGGCAAGATGGATCACCCGAGGGACTGTATAGTAGAGAAGGGGATGCCCGAGCATGGGACTGGAAAGTGAGTGACAACAAGGAAGAGTATACTTTGATAATTCTTGTAAATTATTGGTTGGGATCATGCAAACAATGGGCATGTCAAGGAAAATAGTGGGCCAAGTTAGTAAGACATCCAACTCAATGTAGATCCATGAAATTGCACAGATAAGTATTGTGCTGATATAAATTTTTCCTCTTGAATTTTGAACAACAGTAAGATGTTTTCACATGAAATTGTGATTAATATGTTTGTTGTCCAAAATTATTGTAGGTGAGTGGTGAAGGCCAAGGGTTTGGAAAGGACCATACCAATAAAGAGGATCAATATTGTTGAAGCAGTTGAAAGAAGAAGACATGACTAGTGTTGTTGAGACACAAAGAACATCAAGGACTGTGTTTCTTTAAGTGGGAGGGGATTGTAATACCCCTGTTTCCCCCATCTTGTAAATATTATTACTATAGTGAACAAGACTATGGATAGACCTGTCATGTGAATGTTGGAAAGACAATGAGCCTTTGTTATAGAAGGTAATGTATATATTCTGTTATTAAATAAAAAGGAAATTGTGGCAAGATTGTTGAAAGAGGGTTGCCAGTATAGATAATGATGCATGAGAGGGAATGGTGAGGGGAACCATGATTGGTTGAGATGAACCCTTCTAGACACTACTCTATTGAATTAAAAATGTTCAAAACCAAATATTTTCCTCTGGCCCAAAAAATTCATTTACCAGTCAAGATGGTAGTTGAAAGTCCTCTTCAGAAATTAATGAAAGAATGGGAAGGACACCCATCTAGAAATTTATGATCTGACCCCAAAATATTGTTTTGTAAGGAAAGAAAGGGACAGAGAAGGGAAAAAAGCACACATGAATGGATAGAGAGAGAGCAGAGAGTTGTGTGGGGAGAAGAAGAGGAGACACACGAATGGGTCTGAGGACGATTCGATAAAGAAGAAGAGTGCACGAGGCTCTCTAGTTTAGAATAAGAATTGAAAAACTAATTTGTTTTGGTTACAAGAGAGATTGGACAATATTTTTCTAATCCAGATAATAAATGGAGCTGCGTGATTGAGTGAGTGATCACGAAAAGCTCCCTTTCTAAGTGGATAGAAAAAATGGATTGTTATCTTCCTGTGGGAAATTGAGAGAAACCTTGTCCCTTGTTGTTGCTGAGATCAATTAGAATCCCTCTCATGGCATAATGATCTAGCTAAGGGGTGGCCAGTGGATGAATATTCCAAGAGAAATTATGCCTATGGTTGGGTGGAAAAGAGCACCCCTTTCAACAATTGCAACCTAATTTCCAATTTCAGATAAGTGTGACTATGAGTTCTTATGTTGTCTTGGTTGTTTTGTTATAATATACATTTTTTTCTTGAGCTAGATGATGGAAAATTACTTTACCTTGTTTGAATGATATAATTAGTGGATCCAATGGCCTAGCAGCTTGGTAAGTTGGAAGAAAATCTTGAATATCATATTTGTAGATGGTTTTTTGACTACCTCTATTTAGAGAAGGAGAATTATTAGTAATGAGTTTCAAATGAATTTGGGAGGATAATAATTTGACCCCTCTGTTGGTTAGAAAGTCCTTAAGGGACTATCTAGGGACCAAACTTGGAAATATAGAGTCAAAACAGATTCTATGGGATAACTTTGAACATGTCAATCCCTTAAAATTTGCATTGTCATGTTACAGGATTTGGATTTTGAGGTGAGAGGAGCTTTCTTCAAACCATTATCTCTAGTGACCGCAAGCTCAAGTCTGTGGCCTTAACCAAATCTCATATAAGATTTAAGAGTGTAGCCTTAAGGGCTTGTCAAAGCCCCAAATGACTAGGATCCTTGAACCCAACGCTACGCAAAAAAATGAGCTAAGCCATTGGGCTTTAAGACTTCAGAGGTCCAGGACTTTGGGGTGTTGGAACCTCATAACATCCAAATATTGTTGAAGGAAACTGATCGAAATGGTGACTAGACGGTTGATCGACAATTGGCAATTTCCTATCCGTTGTCGTGTGATCCTCTTTATCATTAAACCTTGACCATATTTTAAGTCGTGAAGTAATGTGAGCCATAGATATAAGGATATTTGGTATCCTTCCTTATCGTTGGATATACGTCACGGTCAAATTTGGCATTGACTCAATTCAAGAGTGAAAATGCATTAAATGGTTGACACTCTCGAATGTCGAAGTTATGAAGTAATGCGAGTTGTAGATCTAAGGACATTTGGGATCCTTCTCGACCATTGGATATATGTTATGGTCAAATTCAATGTTGACTCACTCTGGGAGTGAAAAGGTGCTAAACGGATGAAACTGTCGAATGTTGAAGTCGCAAAGTAAAGAGAGCTGTATATCTAAGTATCCTTCAGGATCTCTCTCAACTGTTAGATCAAGCCTAGTGGAAGGATAGGGTAAGAGATCATTTTGACCGACAACAAGTAGTCATATCCTCTTTATGACCTTTCTAGTAGGTAACCCTTCAGGACTTAAATGGGATAAGACCTGTAAGAGACGAGAGGTCACAAAATCCCAAAGTGGTGAAATTTTTCCAGCCATCAGATTGAGGGGAGGAAATCGGAGATATGGTGTACCATTGATCGAGGTTCCATTGCAAATCCTTTCTTGACCATCCTATAAACTAGTGGGAGACAACATAGACACTTCGTCGAAGTCTTACTTCGATACTCTGGGAGATGCGAGGATATAGGATGGTGTGTTAAACATTGAAGTGCCAAAGTGTTGAAGTGTTGAAATCCCTGTGTGTGGTGTCCAAACTCGGTTGGACAGGGCACATACACCATGATGATGTGTCTTTTTTGAATTGGTCGTGAATTAAGTTTGGGACCCCCCCTTATCAATTTTAGGCTATGTGTTAAGCATGAATGAATCTTAGCCATCAGATCCAAGGGTGGATAGAATCTCCACTATAGATTCTGGAGTGGAAAGAATCCTTCAGACTTCAGAACTCCGGGCAGTTTTGTAGAAATGTACAAGAATATCGAAGGAGCCGAAATCATATTACCCATGGAGGCCCAAAAAATATCTCTTGTAACCTCCCCTCCAATGGCCATGCCATCGGTAAAGGATGGCGATAAAGGTTCTATTAGTACCATGTATAATGGTATGAACGAGGTAGAGCGACATGGCCTTTGACCAACGATACCCTAAGAAGTTTAGGGGGGGCATAACTTTCAACTCAAAACTCAGTTTTGGACGAGTTTATAGTCATTGGAAATCTCTCGGAGAGAAGAAGGAAATGGTGCCCATAGTCAAGGAACTCAAATAAGTTGTAGAAAGGAGAAAAAAATTATACCCCATCCCTTAAAAGGGTACGGGTTGGTTGTGTGACAAGCTTTCTGCACTAACAGTGGTATAGAGGAAACAATATTTATGGGTACCTTCCAAAAGTAGGAGCTACAACTCTTGAGTATGAGCTATTGGAACTCTCTGCTCAAGCATAGTTGTTGCAACTCTGGGTTGTTGACACCATTGTTGCAACTCTCCATTTTTTTGACACTTGCCTCACCGTTGTGGCAACTTTTCGTGTTGTGACTCACATTGTTGTTGCAATTTTTGCCTCACCGTTGTTACAAATCTCACTACAGGATCATTTTTTCCAGTCTCCATTGCTACAAATCTCACTATTGTTGCAACTCTTGCCTCACCATTGTTGTGACTCTCACTATAGGACCATTGCTACAACTCTGAGATGGGGGTTGTAACTTCACGCTCACTATAATAGCGCAACAATCAACCACACAAGATGTCATCCAAGGATCGGCTAGGTAGTCAAACAACCAACTCCTTCATGTAGAAAAATGATGAAGGCAATTGGTCACCCATGAAGGAATGAATGACTCAACCACCACTTGTCATACAGTTGATTGAGTTAGCAATGGCCTGATTTTTCCATCTTTTGGATAAAATGATTGAACGAGATGGAAAAACCTGATTCTCATGGTTGTCCATTGGTTCCTTTGATTAATTTAGGAAGAAACTATTATGTATAAATACCCTTTCTCTCTCTGAGTCGAGGGAGGAATGAGGAAGAAGAAAGATAGTGAAGAGGAAATCCATTGTTGTATTTGTGCATTTTTCTGCGATATAAGTTTTTCTTTATTCTTGTCCAAGTGATTGTGTGTTGAGAATTTAGTGTGGTATTGCATTAGTGAACCAATACCTCATCTAAGGAGGTAGGGTATCCTCCTTGGCTCGCTATTTTTGTATTTTAAGTATTTTATAGAAGTAGTTGTAGCATCTCCCATATATTTATTTTATTTCCAACAATTCCTTTATTTAACACTCTATTTTAACTCCGGTATTTTTCATTGTTGTAACTCATGTCACCGAAACTCCATGCTAACATTACAGTACCTTGTTTTCTTATTAAAAAATCTATAGATGTAGCATCTTTCATATATTAATTTTATTTCCAACAATTTCAGTGTTCAATACCTTATTGTAACTATAATATTTCTTGTGCTACAACAGTACACTTCCTCTATTTAACACTTTGTTGCAACTCTTCTTTTTGCAGCTCCACACTCACATTACAACATTTTTTCTTTTTGGATAACAATTGTTTTGTTTGTAGTTCAGGTTAGTTTATTTCCTTTGTTTACAACATTTGTTCATGACACAACGTGGTTTTATTCCTACATCTTGATGTTTGTTGCATTCCAGTACATGAACCATCATATGTTTGTCACATTAATCAAAGATCATTTTAATACTTGAACAAATCCCCTTTGATTCCTCTGTGATTTATTTCCTACAGTGTGACATTTACTTTCTTGGAAAAGTGTGTTTCTATTCCTGCAAGTGTGGATTTGATCAGAAGAGTGGTGTGGTTTAATTTGGTGACTTGATAAAGCATCTTTATATGTTTCCTTGTGACATTCATTTAGAAGTACTACAACCCATTGACAATTACAACATCATACTTTCATAGATGGTGCATGACAATTCGTAAGTTCTATAGATCCCAGATTGATAGTTAAATGCGCAAATCTTCAGTTGATTACTAAATTGATTAAGAAGTGATTGAAAAGTCTGTTAGGGTGACAACATCATCCTAGTTCAAGAGGCCATCCATTCCAATAGGGTTCAAGGGCAAAAAGTAATGATTATCAAAATCAATATGGCTAATGAATTTGATAGAGTTTGACATAACTTCCTCTTTGCAGTTCTTCGAAGGTTTGGTATTTGGGAAAATATTTGTCTCGTTTATTTCGGTATGTTTCAACAACACTTGGATCGCTCCTTTGGTTAATGAGTGCCCCTCACCCTTCTTCAAAATCTCTAGGGGTTTTTGGAAAGGGTCCCCCTTATCCTTGATTTTATGTATCCTTATTGCAGAAGCCCTGAGTCAGAGATTGAGTGTTGAGGAGAGGGAAATAAATACCTTTGACATCAAAATTGTATGTGGAACTAAGAGGATTAACCACTCTCAATTTGTTGATGAATCCCTTCTCTTGGGAGGCTGTTGGTTGTGGAGCCTAATTATCTTCCTGATTGAGAGGTCCTTACTTTCAGCCGTGTTTATACCCCATGAAGTATTTACACCCCAGAAGTATGTACACTCTTCCACGCAAGGGAGTGCAGAGGGGGGGTACCCCCTCTGTGGGGTCCAGGGGGGCTATCCCCCCAGATGTGGGGTCTGGGGGCAATTGGGTCCCCAGCGGGGGTTCGGGGGTAGCGTCCCCCGATGGGGGTTTTGGAGGCGAAGCCCTCGAAGGAAAAATTGCTTGTAAATGTATATTGTAATTTCATTGTAAATCTGGACTGTTCATTATAAGGTCGCAGATCTAATGGTAGAGATTATGTTAGGGTTTTT
>SNQJ01S0016463.1:51640-81609 GCA_010110895.2 Picea sitchensis
TTTACACCCCAGAAGTATGTACACTCTTCCACGTGGGGGAGTGCAGAGGGGGGGAACCCCCTCTGTGGGGTCTGGGGGCAAGCGGGCCCCCAGCGAGGGTTCGGGGGTAGCGTCCCCCGATGGGGGTTTCGGGGGCGAAGCCCCTGAAGGAAAAATTGCCTTGTAAATGTATATTGTAATTTCATTATAAATATGTATCGTTCATTATAAGGTCATAGATCTAACAACAAAGATTATGTTAGGGTTTTTTTCCCTAGAAGGCAACCCTCTTTTATGAGGGAAATGTATTGTGGCTATGATTGATGGCGAATATTGTATTCTAAGAGAGGAGACTGTGAGAGAAAGAAGAGGAAGTTACATCAGGTTTTGCTGTAGGTTGTATCCCTTCATTTGTTGGATAATAATAAAGAAAGGACCTCGCAATTTCTCTGGTGGACCTAGCCCACACTGGGTGAACCACGTAAATTTGTGTCTCTCTTGCATTGTGTATCTTCTATGTTTCCACATTCATTTTATTTTATTGCTCCGCGGTCATGTTTTTCTAATAGAGGGGACTCTACCATTGTTGCCTCAAGGTTCCAAGAATCTATGGATGACTTCACTTCAGCTTCTAGAGGCCTGGTCAATTATGTTAAGAGTCAGTTTTTCACCTAGAATATTAGCACCAAACAATTACCTTAAATCACTACTATAATCCTCCATTTTCCTTGTGAAACAAAGTGATAGTCCTTTATATATATAGGAATTACTATTTGTCTTCTCTCCCTTCCTTCGATGGCTTGGAAACCCATCGTAGATGAACTCAACTATAAGTTCCTCTAATGGGGTGCTCTGTGATTTAACCCTGCTAGTCATGTGGTCTTGGTTAAATCAGTCCTCTCATCTCTCCCTATTTTCCAGTTCTCAACCCTACTTGCTCTGGTAATATGAATCACACCATGAGCACACCATTGCTCAAGAACTTTGAAGGTTTATGTGACAAGGAAGATAGTCAAATATCAAAATATTTATTTTTATGAATTGGGAGATAGTCAAGTCCCCAAAATCATATCAAGGTCTTGGTATCAAAGTCCCACTCTTATCTAATACCACATTAGGATCCAATTTATCGTGGTGGTTAGTTACTGGGAAAAGTAACTGGTGGAAAAGTGCAACCCTTTGTAAGTATTTATTGAGGGATAGACACATACGTTTGGATAACATGCCTCCTCTTAATAATGGCTCATGAATTTGGCACCTCCTCAAAGCCTTTATTCCTTTTCTTCAAATCCATTTAACGTGGATCTCGGGGAATGGGAAACTTATTCAAATTTGGGATGACAATATTATGGGAAAGCTCCCCTATTCATTTGGATATGTCCTTCCTCCCTTTGTGTGATTGGTTGTTGGAAATTGGTAATACCTCCCCTTCTAGTATCTCTCTTTGGGATGGACCTTCGAGACGCTAGTCTAGTTGGGATTTTGGGGAGGTCCCTACATATTTTTTGAGCCTCACTCACACCCTTCACCTACATCACTATGCCCCTAGGAAATTATATTCTATGGATTCCTAGGGTTGGGGCACTCAAGAGTATTATGTCAAAAAATGTTATGAATACTTTCTCCTTCAATCTACTCTCCCTCCTAAAGATCAAATATGGAAGAACATTTGGCACTCAGATGGTCCCCCTAAGGTCAACAACTTTTTTTGTACTTTAGTGCATGGGAGAATCCTCATGGGAGAAAACATGTTAATTAGGGGCATTCAAGGTCCTTCCAAGTGCGTTTATTATTACTCATCACTAGAGACTTCCTCTCATCTGTTTATGGAATGTTCTTTTTTCAAGTCTGTTTGGCAGGTTGTCTTGCAAGGGATCAGTCACAGAGTTCAATGGTTGAATTCTATGATTCATCTCTTCAGTTGTTGGATATCCTATTGTCAGGGATCTTTCCTTACCAAACACATATTTAATAAGATGAATAGCTCTTCCCAAATATGTTTGTTGGAATATTTTTCTTGCTCGTAATAGAGATATATGGACTTTAGGTTGAGAAGGCTATAACTCTACTTTATGATCACCTTAACTCTTTCCATTTAAAGTATTCATCCCCCCAAAATTTGGACTTTAGGGAATATCACTAGCTACAACAGTTCTCTCTTTAGATTTACTCTTATGTTAAGACCAAACCCATAACAACCTGGAAGCTTCAATTATCTACATCTGAGTTCACACAATGGTAGATATCTCAAACTAATCATGTCATTTTATTTCATGGTGCCTCGAAAGGAAACCTCGGGGTGGCAAGAGTGGGTGGGGTCTGTTAGTGCTCTGTAAACTTCGTTCAGCTGGGAAAACGAATGACAAAGTCAACCTACAAACTAACTTTGAGACCCGAAACTAGCCTTTCAGACCTGGATAGGGCTCTCTCTAGAGACTTCGTCTCTGTACAATATATAACTTTAAACTCTAGGCTAGATTTAACACCTTTAGACAATATGTTCTGGTTCTATTGGAGAAATAAAGTAAGACCTTGGGCTATGGAGTCAATTTAAGAAAATGATAGAAAAAAATGACTCAACGACTGAACTCGAGAGGATAAAGGATAAATGAGCAACAATCTTCAGTTAAAATTCATTGTGTGTGATGAGAGAAAAACACATGAAGCAACTCAGAGCACCGTTGGGGATGAATTCAGAGTTAACTTAGAAGAAACATAGTTTTTCTAAATCGTGTGATTCTAGAGCACTGCGTGGTGAATTCTATATTTGAAATCACATTCTGATTTAGACAAAAATTATAGATGTGAATATAAATAACATAGGAAAGCACATACGCAAAGAAAGAATACAATACATCCGACTGCCACCGTTAGAATATTTTCATCAAAGCTTCAGGACTTTTTCATTAAGTTTTGATCAGATCAAAAAACTACAATCAATAGTCATTATCTACACTATTTTTCCAACCAACCTGGCTTACATTGAAAAGATGGAATATATAGACGAGGGTGTGTCACTTGGGCTACTCTGTGCTCTAATAACTATCCATAGAAACAAGGTTTCGACTACACTATGTCAGATGGCTCTTTGAATGGCCTTTTTCTAAAAATAGAACTAATTACGATCGGCCACATCATAGTCGCTCATCTTTGTCACGATGTTTCAATCATCGAAAATATATCGTCATTAGAAAATGATGTGCCGATGCTTTCCTTTGACAGAGCATCTGGACGATCAAGTATTCTATCAGACCCCTACCACACATTATAACGGTCGTGGTCTCTATTGTGTGATCATTTATTGGCGCGTGATTGTAGCGGGTGACTGCAGATCGTTGCAAGTGCCTCCAAAATGATGACCCCAACTAGGGAACAATGCATCTTCCTCAAACTGTCACACGTGTAACGTACACCTATCCTTTGCAATGAGATTCCATTGTTGTGTGTCGTATGTTTTCTGTGCGGGTATCTGTTAGAGTCTAAGTCCGCGCCATGTCTGAGGAGACAAAAAATGGAGATGATTGATCATGTTTCCGGTCTCATTTGCAGTTTGGATACTCGAACACTTATCCTGAGAGACCAGTTTTTACTTTTCAGGTTCATCACTTTCCTTTGTAGAACCGCGTTCCCTTTCATCTTCTTCTGTGCGCTGGCTAGAGCTGCGCAAACTTTCTTCATGGCCAGTTCACATTCCCTGAAGTGTTTTTCATTCCTTTCTTCTGACACCCTCTATGTTTCACGTAGTTGTATGATCGTATCCTGCACTTCCCTGAGCTCTCTCTTTAGCCAGGTCATGTTTCCCTCGCGACCTTGTGATTTTGATACTTCGAGGGTCTTTGCCACTAACTTTTGTCTCAGCTTGTTTTTTTCCTAGTATAACTCAGCAATAGTGAGCTACACTTATTTCATCTGTTGCGAAGACTCATGAACATATACATTTTCGGTGTCTATCCTCCTCCTTCTGCACTAGCTTTCTTGACTTGTGCCTTCGACAGACTCCAACTAAATAGCGTGCATGAGTAATTCTTTGGCGGTTGACTTTGCACGCGAATCGCTTAGGACTTGAGTCTCCCTGGCATCCTTGTTTTTCCTTGTCCTGCCCCTTCTCCAGGGTGTTGGTTGTTGGAGGTACATGGCTTCCAACATCCTTCCTTTCTCGCAACCCTTTCTGCTTCATCCTTTGGGTGGTGCGATGTTACCCTCTCTGTAGGTAGAGGGAAATCTCCTTTTGGATCCTTGGGGATGCTTGTTGCAAGTAGAAAAGAATCCCAATTATTTCCCAATCGCCTTAACTCCTCCACCAGTAGCAATTTAATAAGCAAGACATGCGATATTTTCCTCTTCGGCTGATCTGTTTTAGCTCAGGTGTTGTCTTCCATTTCTCGGAGGCTTTGGTGTAAGAAAAAAGGCAAATTTAACAGTATCCTCCGCATGAAGTGCATCAACAATCTAATGTGATGCGGATGTATTGTGTCAAACCTTCCCTCACAGGTGAAATATTTCTTAATCACTTCCATGAGTTTCTGAAAGGGCCCCTGCAAACATCTACTTGGCACACCCGTTTCGACTTTCCCACCTAAGAAGTCTCGCTTGATAAAGTCTTCTTAACACCACACGTCCAAAGGCATTCCTTTAAAACACCTTTCACTATGCAAAGGGATCTTTGTCACGGATGACAGAGTTTCCTCCGTCAATTGGAAAATGACACCTGCAATTACCATGTGGGACCCATCGAACCTAAGTGCGAACTGATCCACTAGTTTCGTGGTGAATCCTTAGATTTTTCTGCAAAATTTCATGCAATCGACCTACTCAAAAGACACCCTAAATTCTGGATCTTCATTGACCAATGTCAATCTTTGAGGCTCGGGCCTAGCATTCCTACCGCTTCATGCACCTTTCCTTATGTTATGGAATGTCGTCATGGTACAATGTGTATTGGTTATGTGTGCGGTGGGTTTTGTGTGAGCCAGAGGAAGTAATATCAATTGACCTGGACTTGCGATAAGAATTACAGGTGATGCGTAAACTTGATTGGTGAACAAAATGCATGTAGAGTGCTCAGAATTTGTAATTGGGCAGGCGAGAGATGGAGTTGTTCCAGGAGGCACTGAATTCGTGGTGACTGGAGGTTTCAGAGAGAGATTGAATATTTTCACAATACATCCATGCGACAGCTACACTTCGGAGTGTGTGAAGTACAACATATAAGAATTATGGGGCATATGTGATATGAGCGTCATGATTTTTCATTCTCTCTGACTCCATAATGAGCTGATGATGGTCACTTCATCTGCCAAAGAGACTTCTATTTAACAACTTGCCTTGACTTCAGGCACATAAGACCTTCTCTTCTGATAGGAACCAACTCTTTGGGAAAATACCTTTACCCCTTACACATGTTTTGGTTCTAACATCCCTTCCCGACTCCAAGGTCCAACCAGCCATTTTCTGACTTCAACTCGTTCTCTTTTTTTATACTTGAACTCACACGATTTGACACATGGACTCTGACTCAAATAAGACCGACTCTAAATGAAAAAATGACGGCGCTAACAGTTGTCTCCAACGGGGATTTTTATCCTCCCATTGAGGTGGAAAAGAAAAGAAAACCAGGTGCCTCACCATTGGGCCTTATTCAACTTCCAAACTCTGAAATAACAGAAAACAAAAAAACACAACCTAAACCCTCTTGACATAGTTTCAACCAGACTCAGCATAAACTCAGGGCCTTCACTCTGAGCTTCAATTTTATACTGACATATTGACTCGAAAAACCTTCTTCTAAAGCCTAAAACAAAAAAAAACATGACTATTTACAATGACAGCGAGATTTGAATAGACTTTACTGCATTAGATAGTGTTTGAGGAACCTATCATTTACAGGCCCCCAACCGGTGTACTCTCCATTAAGTTATTCGAATAGATATGTGTTTTTCCCACGATACAAACATATTTTGAACGGACCTGTCCAGAGATTATCAAAATTTCCTTGTTTTCCCTTATCTTCGTTTCTCGCATCCCACTTTAGCACTAGATCCTCCACCTGGAATTCCTACTGTTTAGAGTGCTTGTCGAAAGTTTTCTTCATCATGTCCTGGTGAGGCTACAATCAATTGTAGAACTAATCCCTCATATGTTGTGCATGGATCAATTGATTTATCCTTCTCTACATATCATCTGGCTCGACCTCTTTCTCTTGCAGCAACTTCCTGACAGGCAATCCTAGCGAGGTAGGGAAAATCGTGTCTGCACCATACACAATTTGGAATGGTGATGTGGAGATGGATTTTTTGGTAGTGAATATGTCCTCCCACACCGTGTAAATAATTTTCTTATGTCAGGCCTTCTGTTTGTCCTGCAAGAGTATTTTAATGATCCTGGTTAAGCTCTTATTAGACGATTATGCTAACCCATTACCTTGTGGGTAATATGTTGTAGAATGTCCCAGGGTTATATTGTAGTCCTTGAAAAAATTATCCATTTTCATGGAGTTAAATGAGATCATGTTATCTATGATGATCTTGATAGGGTACTCGAGCCTAGATAGGATGTTGGTCTCTAGGAACTGGATGATGACCGTGTAAGTAGCCTGCTTTGTCAGAATCACTTTGAACCATTCCTTGAAATAATATGTGGCCATAAGTATCCATATGTTTTGTTTCAAGGATGGTGGATGAATCTCTCCTATGAAATCCAGGCCCCATTGCATGAATGGAACTTCGACCTAAATCGGTTTCAGCGGCAGGGGTTGCATCTTTCTCCTTCCATCGAAAATCTGATACTCGTGGCAACTGGAAACTTCTTTGTACACATATGCGAAAATGGTGGGCCAATAGTAACGCACTCTGAGAATTTTATGCGCGGTGGTTTTCTAGTAGTGATGTCCCCCATAGTCTCCTTTGTGGAATTCTCTAATGGCATGTTTCATGTCATCTTCTAGTATCGATCTCAGCAATATCCCTCTCGGATCTCTCCAATACAATGAGTTTTCCAAGATGCAGAACTTAGTAGCTTTGATCTTTAAGAGTCTGGCCTTGGTATTACTTAACCCTAGAGGAGCTTGCAGATTCCTCAACACATAAATGATATCTATATACCAAGGTGAATCGATGAACTTATGAGTCACCTGCATGGTTTTTTCTTCCTAAGGATTCTTTGACAGATCAACAATGAAGTTGATTCTCAGAACATCACAGTTTGCTTGCACCATCAGCTTTGGGAGGCCCTGTCCCTTGATCAACTTTGTGGGATTGATTTCAAGGTCATATTCCAACATGGTCATGATCCACTTACCTCTTCTTCCCTCAAGTTTAGGCTGACTCAGGATATCCTTGATAGAGTTGTTGGGCACGTAAGCGATAACGTGGGAGTGTAATATGTAAGTTTTGAACTCCTTCAAGGATTTCACTAAGGCGTATGCTTGTTTCTCCATAATGCCATACCTTAGTGGGGAAACCCTCATCATCCTGCTAAATTAAGCTATAGGCTTCTCAAAATTTTGATCGTCTTTATGTAACAATATGACAACAATGGTGTGCTCCGAGGTGAATGAGAATAGGATGAAGTCCTTCCTAAAGTGTGGGTTTTCCAACACAGGAGATTTGGTTAGCGTTATCTTGATGTATTAAAATGAATTTCTCTCTTCGAGGTTCCATTTGATCTCATTTCCCTTTCTGAGCATACAGGTGATATTCTTTATAATTCTCACCAGGTTTGGGATGAATCTTCTCAGAAAATTCACCTTTTCGAGGAAGGACAGCACCTCCTTCTTGTTGTGTGGAGTGTTGATTTTAAAGATTACTTCAACCCTGCTGCAATATATCTTTATACCTTATTTCGAGATGATGCACCCCAACAGTTTCCCCTCTTGCATTTCGAAATGTGATTTTTTTGGATTCAAAGATATGTTGAACTTCCTGCACTTTTGGAAAACTTTCTTCAAATGCCCGAGGTGTTGTTCATCGAAGTCGGAGTACACTATGATTTTTTCCAGATAGATCACGATAAATTTGTCCTTTTCCTAGGAAAATACTATATCCATTGCCTGCTGGAAGGTATCTCCAACATTCATCAGGCTGAAGGGCATCTTAGCGTACATGAACGTCCCCCATGGTGTTGTGAAAGTTGTCTTTTCCTGGTCATTTGGGTGTACCATGACCTGATTGTAACCTAAAAATCCATCCAACATAGACATCTTCTGAGACCGAACTACCTTATGCAGGATATAGTCCATCTTGACGAGCAGGTAGTTTTCCTTGAGGGACAATTTGTTCAAATTTTGAAAATCTACACACAACCTTATTTCACCGTTCTTTTTCCTTACAAGAACCAAATTTGCGATCCATTTCGAAAAAATTAGAGAAACGATGATTTTGGCTTCAAAAATTTTCTTTACCTCTTTTTTGACTAGCGGCAACAATAGGGGATTTATCCATCTCATGTTTTGCTTGAAGGGATTTTGGTATTCTTTGAGAGGAATGACGTGTTGAATCACTTTGGTTTCATAAAATTTCAAGTCATCATAACTCCAAGCGAAAATGTCGGGAAAATCCTTCATGAGCTTGTTGTAATCTTGTTTGACCTCTAGACTAAGTGTCTTTGACAATTTGATTATTTTTGGATTTTACTAGGTATCGATATTACAATCCTAGACATCATTGTCGTTTGTAGTGATCTTGCGATTTCTAGCCATGTCGTTTTCATCGAAAATATTTTCCAACGGAACTAATCCTTTTGGGATGATGTTATTCTTTAGTTGTACTATGTCCCTTCCAGCTATCAGGTTCTGGAAAGGGTCTTCGTCACTGCGCTCATATGCGCTTCCATCTTCATCACAACACAACTCGTCATCAATGTTCATATTAGCGAACTCATCGCTCATTTGGATAAAACTCTCCACCTGATTTTCATCCTCAAACACCTGCCAATACTTGATATTATCGGGCACTGCCAGCCTGTGTTTGACTTCAATCTCATACTTTTCATTTGGAAAAATGGGAATTTTAAAAGCTGAGGCCGAGGTGGCCAATGCATTTGCAATTTGATTATGCCCCCTCGGGATCGCCACTAAATTATACTACGAGAATTCTTTGAGGAGATCTAGCACTAGGGTTTTGTATGCTCTCAGTGTGGGGTGCTTGAATTGATATATTCCTTTCACTTGGTTTATAACGAGCTCAGAGTCTCCATGCACCGCTATCCTCTTTGCGCCTAATTCTTTCAAAACTCTCAGGCCCAAAATCAATGCCTCATACTCATCCATGTTATTAGTGCAGTCGAAAACAAGTTTGTATGAGCAAATTTTTGTGCCTACCTTAGGGGGATTTATCCATACGTCGACCCCTAGTCCTTCCTTCTTGACAGCTCCATTGAAAATCATGTTCCACATCTCGTTCTCCACACAATTCCTCGGATCTAAGCACTCTATTGCTCATCGTGTGGCTTTGTCATCAACATCCATGACAGTCATCGATTCTTCTTCTTCAAAACTCAGGTCATTGTAAAAAATGGAGGAGTCGATCTCAATGTCGACAAAGTAGATGGGGTGGTTATTCAGCTCCATATTACTTCTAACCATGTATTTCAATAGTACGTCTCTATATAACTGTCTATCCTGGATGAAAACAAGGATGGTGGCGTACAGCATGTCCATTTGTAGAGTTCCCTTCAATTTTGCAGCCTAAGACCTGAATAATAGCATGCCAAACTTAGGGGGTATATCGGCCATGACCACTTCCATAACCAAATTCTTAGAAGGTATTTGGGCCAGCAAGACAACCAAATCTTTGATCAGACCTAGACATTTCACTTTCCTTGAATCGAAAGAAAAAATATCCTTATAGGGTCTGGTGATGTCCAAACCCAACTCATCCATGAACACTTTGGGCATGAGATTGTGTGACGTGCCTGAATCCAGCAAGGCATTATGCAAATTCATGTCGTGGACCTTGATAATGACATAGAACGGGGGACCATCCTCATCATCTCCCATCTCCTCTATGCGCAAACCGAACAAAATGGTAGGGTGATCATAGTGGGCGTTCAATTTTTGGGAGTTCCCCCCATCTTTAGCATTTTAATGATTTGATCCCGATATTCTCCTTTCTTGATGAGTTAGTTGAAAGGCACATAGATTTTAATCTTGTTCATTTCGTTCTCAAAATTAAAAGGGGGAGAGACTTTTTCAACCTCCTTGACGCATGTCTCCCAGCTTATTTCTGGTGCTTTCTTTGGAGCTTCCTCTTTTGACTTTACCTTTCCTGTCGCATCCTTGGTCAAGTTGTCTTGATTCAGTTGGCTTGTGGAAGGGATATCCACTGGATTTCTCCTTATGGGATTCAAATGTTGAGTCTCTCATATGGGATTTATCTGTTAAGGCTCCATGGATGCCTTTTTTATCCTAAGGTTGTATTGCTTTTGGAATTGCATGATGGCATTGTTATAACCTTTCTAGAATTCATCTATTTCCTAAGATAATGTGTCATTCATCTCCAGCATAATTTTTTCATTTTCGCTCATGTATTGATCATGCTCTCCCTTCATAAAAAACATGTGTGTTTCCTTGTCATCGCAACAATGCACTTAGTCCTCGAACATCTGATCAAAATCTTCATCCATGTAATTGTTTTGGAATGGGAGCCTTATCTATTGGTCCCCCTAGTCTCTCTATTCCCTCTATCTGATTTGGGGGACCAGACCTCTTCTAGTGCTCTGATTTATGGGATGGGGATCATGTTTTTCTCGCGCAGCGGGTTTGTTTCCCAGGAACATATTTTCCCTCAGTTTCTACATTGTCTTCATCATCAAGTCGAACGTGTCCTCTGAGGGTTGAGAGGTCAATGGTTGTGCATCTTATTGGGGTTTCCTGCCGCCTATGTTGAAGTTTTTTTTTATCTTCCCCGATGCCATCAGGTTTACCACGACTTCGATTATGTCACTCATCATAGAATCTAAATTTTCGGATCTTCTCTCCATTAACAACAAGGAAAAATCATTGTCAAAGGAGTCGGTGTATCATAGCTACAAAGCCCCAGGAGGTGGCTGGAATTCTGGAGGAATCGAGTTGTAAACCCTCATGAAACGGGTCGAGAAATTTGTTTTCCCTTGAACAATTTTTGAGGATCCTTGGTCAGGTCAGACCTATTTTTGGGACTTCGACATGAGATCCCGCGATCTCCACTTCATCTTGCGCTCTACCTTCAACAGGCTGTCGAAGGCAAAGTGCAAGACGAAGTGGAGATCGTGGGATCTCGGCCCCTTTTAGGGCCCTTTTTGGGATTTGGGATTATGTAATGGGTATGGGGATGTCAGCCCATGGTTTTACCCATGCTTAGGCCTATTTTGTAAAGTATAAATAGAAGGTTGAGCAATGTAGGAAGTAGTTTGATCTATGTGATCAAAAGTGCTAAGTGTTGAGTGGAGATTGTTTTTGTGCATATTGTATGAGGCCTGCAGAGCTAAGTGCAAGTGAGTGTAATAGATTGAGAAGAGGCTTAGTGCTATAACCTATCCTAGGGAAGGAGGATCTAGCAAGGTGCGCAGATCTCTTGTCCTCTGCGGAGTAGGGTTTTTGGGGCTCTATGCATGTAACTGATTGAAGAAGCTAATAAAGAAGATGACGAGTTGGTGGACGTATACCCAGGGTGGGGGTGAACCACGTACATGTTGTGTTGCCCTGCTTTGTGAAATGTATTGATGTGTTTATATGTTAACTTTCTTAGTGCTTTGATATAGATGAAAACTAGATCTGGCCTATGTGGATGTGCTTAGTGCTTGAATATAGTAGATCTAGTTAAATACTGCAATTCTCTGTAATTCTCTGTAATTAGGGTTTAACTGTGTTGTAAACTAAGACTAGATATTGATGAACTATAACTCATAAGTGTCATGTTAAGGTGTTACAGCCACAGATCTATGTCCCAGCTAAGGTTGCAGACACTAGATTCTTGTAACCACCCCTGCCTCTACCTTGGGTGAGAATTCATCTGCTTCGCAGGTGTTGCCGAAAGGGACGGTAGTTAGGGTTTTGTTGGTGCATTGTTGTAGAATTGAACCCCGGGTCTTCCCCTGTGACAAAAAATGGTTTTGTTGTCAAGACTGAAACTGTGATTGTTGGGAATGGAGGAAAAAGAAGCTCTGTGCAAATATCGGACCTGAAACAGTGAAATTCCTGCATGTAGATCAGTTGCCCTAGTTCGCAGTATTCTACTTGATCTATGAAGTTCTGTGCAAAGAACAAGGGTCAGATCTGAAGGAAAGAGGTAAGGTCTGTAAGCTTTGTGCTCTGTTAATGGTAAAAGTGTGAATTTTTGGTTAAAGAGGTAAGATCTGGAAGCTCAGTGCTCTGATAAAGGTAAGAATAGTGAAAATTTTTAGATTTGGAAGCTTTGTGCTCTGCTAAAGATTAGATTAGTGGAAATTTTGGTTTCTAAAGTAAGGATCTAGGTATGTTTGATAATATTTGTCCTAGTTTGAAAACTAGGGCACTGATAGATGAAAGAAGATTTGATATGAGTAGATCTTATAGTAATAGTGAAAGATATGTTATACTTATGCATAGAAATAATGTTTGGACTAACAAATGGATGCAGGATCCTAGAAAGAATTTTTTGCAGGTTAACTACCATGATCCGAGTGCACAATACAAGAACGGATGGGGATCATTTAAGAGAATCAGAGGATTAACTCTTTGTTACAATTGAAGAATACCGGGACATCTGGCTAAGGAATGTCCTGGTAGATGACCTAGTTGTATCTGTTGTAAGGCTATAGACCATGAAGTTTTAGATTGCCCTAGAATGATTGCTAAGATTGAAAAAATGAATATGAGACAAGAAGACCATGAGAAAGGTCAAGCAACTAAGATCATGGAAGAACCCCAGAAAGAATCAAATACTGTATTGTTGCAAATGAAAGAAACCCTGAATGATTTCCGACATATTAACTAATCAGAGATCTTCAAAGAAAAAGAGTGCATAGAAGCAAGAATAGGATATTTTGACATTGACTATGTTCTAGATGAAGAAACATAGGTAAATATTATGACAGAAAGAACTTGGGAAACTTTAGGAAACACGGTTATGACTCCTTCATTGGGAGGAATAAGATTATTCAGAGGAAAGTTGATGAACCTATGTGGAAAGCTCACCCAGATATCTATGAGTGCCCATGGAACTTCGACAGAGGAAGAATTTGAAGTTGTTAAATTTACTGAGAAAAACGCCCCATTTTCTATATTACTAGGAAAACCTTGGGTTGACTAAGATCAAGCCAGAAGGAAAGAAGAAGAAGTCTTAGAGAAGAAGAAGCAAGAGTTGAGAGATTTCATGACTAGGAGGATCGCACACTTGATTAGAGAACAGGAAAACAAACCAAAGATATTTAACACAAGATAATTGGATGTCGAAGTTGCAAGAACACAAGGAGACTCATAGAAGACTGAAGCACCTACCCCAGATAAAGAATAAGTATTGCCCCTGAATCCTAGGAAGGAATATAAACAGTGCGAAGTTACTTCCGGACGCAGAGTCAGATTTCCCCACTTTTCTTCCGGACTGGGACAAGGTTAGAAACCCATTGAGTGTGTCTAACAGGAAAAATTATCTTAGAATTTAGGAGCTTACTCAATTCTTTTTTAATGGTCGGTTCGAGATTAGGGTGCATTTTCCTCAATTTTTGTTGAAAGGGTAAGGTTTGGGGCTTCATCGAAATGACATGTTGTATGATTTTAGGGTTGAACATTTTAAGGTTGTCATACGTCCATGAAAAGACATACTTAAATTCTTTGAACAATTTAATAAATGCAGCTTTTTCTTGTTGAGAACACCCCAACCCTAGATTAATGCACTGAGGATTTTCATTAGTTCCTAAGTTTACTTTTTCATGCGATAATGAGGAACTATTGGTTTTACAGTTGACCGTCTTTTTAAATTTATCTTGAAGATCACAAAAATTCTCTAATCTGACTATAGATCTAGGGATCGAGTTTACCATGTCCGATGAAGATTCAGGAGTTCTCGGGTCTGGTATTACTGTGAAATAGCGCAAATTGTCGCCGTGCGTGTGTTCGTCTATCACTGCACCTTGAAAAGTTTCTTCCATGTGCAAAAAGTTAATAATATGTTGATCATCGTCAAATACTCTCTATTTCGTGATGTTGTCAGGAATGGACTGTCTAAACAATAGCTCGACAGCCAATGCATCTGGGGACAAGCCTTCTGCAAGAAGGATTTTAGACACTACATTAGCTAATAAATCTTCTTCAGAGTTATTCAGTCTAGGAATATAATTTATATTGAAAGAAGAAAATTTATTCATTAAATTCCATACCTCGGATTGGTAGCTATTAATATGTGGAGACAGACAGTGAATAGAATCTCTTACCTATCTAACCACTATTTAAGAGTCACCAAAGACGATTAACTTTTGAATCTTCATATCCGAATCTTTTCTGAGACCTTGCAGCAAAGCCTCATATTCTGCAGTATTATTAGTACATTCAAATTCCAACCTACATGCAATCAATGTTTTGTTACCTGTCGGATCGATAATGACGCAACCTGTTCCAGCTCCTTCTTTGGACTTTGACCCGTTGAAATAAAGAGACCAAATTTGATTTCCATTGGGTACATGAGACCATTGCATAGAATCTCTTGGCTGCATGTATGCTACAATCTCAGACTGTTGTTCTGGATTGGTGATAGTTGAAGCCTCGGCCATGAAATTTTCGAAGAAGGTGTCCATCCCTTGTACTTTGGGTGAATTAGCAGAAGGTGTAAATGGTTCATTGGGATCATTTAAATCTGTGACTGTGAACTTAAGGTAGTGTTCATGATTTACCTTGATCTTATTAGGCTTGCCATTCTCTGGAAGCCATAGGTGGGACCAATCTGTCGCGAAATAAATGTGTAACTGCTTCGACTAGTCCCTGCTTAAAAACAGACCATACACTTCTGGAATGTCCACAACAATAATATCAATGACTTGATGAACCTTGGGGTTAGACGATAATCTTATAAGCACATTCTTTAGTTCGCCTATAACTTTAACATTGGTCCGATCAAGTTGTATGATTTTTAAATTAGATGGTTGAACTTCAGCGTTACTCTTCTGGCAGACAGACCATGGAATCACATTGGATGATGATCCTGAGACTACCATACAATTGTGCACGTTTCTATTAAATATTTTGAAAGTTAACAAGAATGGAGGTACATTTTTGCGAGTACTAAAGAGTAGTAGTTTGTGGCTTTTTACTCGCAGTTTCTAAAACTACTTTATCTACATTATTTAGATTATTTACATTAATTATAGGAAGGCTTCCTTTATCTTTAGGATCAAGATTGTTTTTAGTGGAAGTCTTCTGGGGAAATTTGTTCTGCACAACCTTGTTACCATTAGAATTACCATTTTTTCCATTCTCTGAGATATTTTGTAACATTTTTTTGTAGCAGAAATGGAAAGTTCAATAACTCATAAACAGAAATGTTAGCTCTCAACCTTTTAAGATCTTCAACTACATCATAATCTAAGTTGGGATTCACATTACTCCATTTAGTCTCAGCTGATTTAGATTGCTTTGGAGGTGAAGTTGTAGTGTTTTCAGAAGAAGGTTTGTTGGTTGTCTTACTCCTGGTATTATAAGGATGTACTGTCTCGAAGTTAGCTTGAAAGATGCTATCCGAGAAGTGTTCAAAAATGTTTGGAGAAGACTCTTCTTCTTGAACTATCTCTTGTTCAACTACCTCCTTAGGAATCTCAGGAGGCATCAAGTTATCTTGGGCTTCTAGAATTGTTTGAAGAGTGCATTGTAGACTTTCTAGATTAAGGCCTTCGGTGGTTGGATTAGGTTGGTTTGCAGGAAAAGGCTTCTTGAACGGCGGCTTGTAAGGTCCTTTGCTCGAGGAAGCTTCTTCGGTCGTCCTTTTTAAGTCTATAACTTGATTCGATAGTTTTTGTACAACTTTAGTTAAGTTTTCTAAATCAAAGTTTTCAGGTTGTGTTTTACTTTGAGAGGGTCTGGGGAGGATTTCGATCTTCTTTTTGGAAGAAGAACTAGTCTTTGTTTCGTTTCTAGTAGAATCTTTAAGACTAAGAATGTCTTTTTCAATCTGGCTAGCCTCCTCGAAGGCTTCTAACAACGTGGCTTTCTTAGATCGTTTAACCCAAATAGATATACTTTGATGCAAAGCTTTAGTGCAGTATGTTATTATAAGACTCTCAGCAGGCATGGAATCCACAGGGATTCGGTTTTTAGGTGTTAGGAATCTTTTATTAAAGTCTTTAATTTTTTCCTTTGGGTTCATTCTTAAGCTAGAAAGATCCATGACTAGGACTTCCGGAGGTTTACCGTCTCTGAGCTTTTCCAAAAAGCATGACTCAAACTTTTCCCAAGACACGATGGTATGAGGTTGCTGGGCAAAGTACCATGTGGATGCATTACCCTCAAAAGTATAAGGGAACAACCTACAGACAACATATTCATGTTCGACATTGCGGAGTCTTATGGCTAACATAAACTTTGTCATGTGATCTTCATCGATTTGTTTTGAGTCAAGGTCAAAATTGGGAAGCCATTTCTCCAGGATGTTGAGCTCTTGTTACGGCTGCGGCATCTTGATCAAGCCAAGGTCTAGCAGGGTTGTTCTGATTTTCCATTAGGGTAGTGGGTGTGGAAGGCTGAGAAGAGGAATTGCCTTCATCAGAGGAATCTCCTCCAGAAGAGGAAGGAGATGATGGAGGTGGTGAAGGGGGTATCCCAGATCCTCCTGCAGCAGGATTTAAGATTGGATCTGAAGGATTCACAGTATGGTCAGTGCCTCCTAATTTTTCTCTGATATCAGAGAAGTCCAAAGGTTGGCCCCATGGTCGGTTAGGTTTCCTCAAACGGGCTAAGGCACTATGTGTTTTTAATAAGAGATTGACGGACTATCTCTTGTATGTCACCACGTGTAGGATTAGGGGTTGTTGGCTCAGCTGTGATCTGTGGATCATCGGTTGAAGTAGTTGTTGTTTGAAGGGGAATATTGTCGTTTGAATGGCTTCTAGTCACTATAGATGAGTGATTAGGTGCTGGAGGAGTCTTGCGACAACCTCATTCCATTAATTAAATTTAGGCCCTCCTTCTAGCGCCATTTGTTGACGGGAAAAATTGACCGTCCATCAACTGAGAGAGTGGAACCGGTCCGGGGTTGTCTAATAACCCAAGCCGTTTGGGATGAACCACCCTGACAGGTTTAGCGACTCCGTTAGCCGATCTAAGCCCTAAGAAAACAAAAAAAGAAAAACTACTCTAAACTAACTAATCTAACTAAAACTAACTATTAAACAAGCTAATAAACTAATCTAACTAAAACTTACTATTAAACAAACTAAAACAAAATTAACTATTCTATATATACAATCTACTAACTAATACTATACTAACTCTAACTAATTAACTATCTAACTTGTTATCACCCCATAAATTATGGGAATCAACTTATGACTTGGATATTATTGATATTATTTGTATCTAGTGTTCTTATTGGAAATTCCTTTTTCATTTTTGCAAAAAGAAAAAGAGAAAAGAAAAGAAAAGAAAAATAAAAAGAAAAGAGGGAAAAAAGATTTGAAATAAAAAGCCCCATGCAATAGCAGTGACTTGGTCATACCTTTCAAGCATGACCAAGTTCTTTTAAATTTCCAATGTTGATAGGCTAGTAAATACATCTGACCAGACTGTCTAATCCTGGTCAGATAGCCCTCAGGTTAGAATTAGTGAATACATCTGACCAGACTGTCTAATCTTGGTCAGATAGCCCTTAGGAAAGAATAATGTCTTAACCCAACAGTTTAATCTGGGTTATTTGTCTCAGGAAAGTAGGTTAGAATGTGGATCACTTGCTTAGCTTGCCTTGCCCAAATCAAACCTGATCGATAAAGTGGTTACCCTATGACTCCCATGCTTAAGTGTAGTCGAAATTATGTTCCCCTTGGTGGTATTTACGAGAAAATCGAAGAAAAACCCATAAAACACACCTAATCCTAAGTTTTGCCTACATATGACGTTTACTGCCCCCGACCTATGCTTCATTCACCTTTCAATGGTTCAGATCACAGCACTTGGATAAATGGTTAATATATCATTCCGGACCCCCCTTAGTGTTCTGTTTTTAACCAAGGGGGGGGGGGGNTGATATTAAAAGACGTGCCTAGATCTACTGTCAGGGGACTGACCCACAGATCAACGGATTAAGATGGATTCTGGACCCCCCTTGGTGTTCTACTTTTAATCAAAAGGGGGGGGGTCTGGAAAGAATATTCTTGGCGGCGGGCCCATTTCACAGTTGGCACTTTCCTATTGATCCAAAGGTCCCATCCTCCACACGCTGTCTGACACCCCGTCGCCCCTGGACGCCATTCCCCACTAAGCCCACTCGACCCACTTGCTACTGGGGTCGTGTCACTTCCCATAACTTCCGTCAGTCCCGGTTGTCAGTCCCATAACCCCTTCACTCATGAACAACCCCCTTTGGCGACCTTTACCCCTAATCACTAACCTCCACGTCAGTCTTCCGTATACTTTGGTTACCGTCACCTGCCATATCACCCCAAGTGGCACGTTGTCCATTAATAACTGGATAATGTGCCCGTTGTCATTCTGACCGTTTTCCCGCGTCCAACCGACCCAGATTTGAATAAAAGTACCGTTGTTCCCCTTTTCACTCGTTATTCGTCCCTCGCGCCAGAACCATCCATCGCACCAGAGAACTTATCTATTGTCTTCCATTGCTTCCCCGTCGTTTTCCTCCGCCACCAGTAGACCCCACTAACATTGTTTATTGCAGGTACAGTTGTCGAGATGGTGTCTAAGATGAAGCAAGCTGAAGAGGAAGAGAATCTGTTCGTTCCTCCTCCAGTTGAACTAGATAAAATACCCCTAGTCGATAAAGACCACTTAGTATCTGATACTATATGCAATTTCGACTTCTCTGATCTACAGTCGTGGCTCCGGGAGGTTTTCCTGGACCAGAGCGATGAAATTGGACTCTGGGAGTCCAATTTGCCTCTGTATCTCGTCCCCCAAATTCACAGTTTCCCTGAGTTTTCCCTCCATTGCCATGCCCACTACGATCCCAACCAGAAAGCCATCCTTTCTTCATCTAGAGATGTTCTTTTCTTCATCACCTCGGAAGACATCGACCAGATGTTACAAATTACCCGGGCGGAATCTGCGTCCCCCTTTAATCTGGAAATCCTCATCGAACTATACCAGAAAATGACGTTCCCACAGAGAGCTCAGATTTTCAAGTTTTTTCTTCCCACTTCCGCTCCACTCCCGACCACCAGTCCCCCGTATCATTCTTCCATGTTCTCCACCATAGGAAATCAAATTATTTCTTCTCTGTGTGCCCTGCTTGGATACTATTCTGATCAGTGGGTGGACGAGCCCATCCTGGGTTTTCTGTCCATCTTCTCGAATGACGAACAACCAACCACGCAGTTTGACTACAACACCTTCTTGGCCAACAATATCCATGAGCAGTTCATCAATTTTGCCACAAAAGGCATGTTTAGGTACTCATCCATTCTAGCTTACATGTTCGTCTATTTCCAAGCCGATAGGTTCAATTTCTCCTTGCAGAAGATGGACGCCGACGAGAGACCCCAGCCAGTCACATCCTGGACTTCTCTCCTGAAATACAATTCTGTCGAATATGACTTCACAACGTTCATTGACCAATTTTACCACCCTGTGGTAAGTATGTTGCGTGGCATGCCTGAGCCATGAATTAATGATGAAGTCCAAAGGATCCTGCAGCTCTCGGACAACATTCAGATAGGAGACTGGTATTTATGCTAGAATCACACAGAAATCAGAGTCTTCGGGTGCAAATTGGCACCTTATACACTGCCTCGATATGTACTGGTAAGGCTTTTTGCATTAGAATATATAAGGCAGATTATGAATTCTGATGATATTCATTTTGTTTCACTTAAGAAAAAGCAGCAGTTGAGAATTAAGGGACAAATTGGTCCCTTCGTCTGCAATAACCGAGGCACAGGGGAAGAGGCAAATCGAATTTTGAAAGAGATGAAATTCTCTACGAGTTTCATCTGCCATTATGATCCCCACGGGATCATTTCAGACATGAGGGTGAAAAACAAAAATGCCCCGTATGTTCACGAGTCAAATCCAGAGATAGAGAAATTTGCTAATCAAACATTATGGCTGCCTGACACTTTGTTGGATTTGGAACAATAGGTGCCCTCAACAAGTGTGTTACCCTCTACCACACCTCAGGTCCTCAAGGATAAGAGGCCCCGACAGGAGTCATCCCCTCCTGTAACAGAAGTGTCTTCAGAGGAATTTCAAATTCACTCCAAGAAGTCGAAGACAGTTTCGACGCTCGGCACAACAGCAGAAGCTACCACAGTGACTACCATAGTGACCACCACTGGGGCCAAGAAATTCACTTCATCTTTCATCTCTATTCATCTTAAGGAGGTAGTACTAAAATCCACAGACTCTCCATTGGAAACTCCACCAAGCAAGACTGGGCCCAAGTTGGGAATTTTTGAAAAATATGACTCGATCAAAAAGAAAAACCAGACGCTCACCAGCAGCACTTATGCACAGTTCCAGAAGAAGTCATCCACTACCCAGCAGAGACTTCTTTCAGCATTTGATATAGAGAAGGGTAAGATGCATATGGCGTTCCTCCAAGCATAAGTGCCTGATCCCAAGGTGATATCTGATTACAAAAGGGCAACGTTTGAGTTTCAAGCAAAAGATGTGCATCCAGCAGATCAGATGGATCTGCACAAGCAAACTGGGGAGATGATTTTCCACACTTTATCCCAAGCTTCAACTTCTGCATCAAATTTTCGGGTAGCTTTGAGCAATGCCCAAACCCAACTAAAGTTGGAAAAAATATCTTCTTTTGCAAAGGACAACAGGATAAAGACGTTGGAGGAGCTGGTCCTCAAGATTGGATACGACCCTGCTAATGTCAAAGCTGCCGAAGAGATGATTAAAAATAAAAATGATGACATCACCTCACTGAGAAAGCAGCTAAAGATCCCTCCAACATAGGACCCACAGGCAAAGGAAATAGCTGAAAAAGAAGGCGAAAAAGATGAGTTGTTGAAATTACTCCTGGAGCAGAATGCGCAATTAAAGGAGATGGAAGCAGAGATGGAAAGATTGCTGAAAGAGAAAGAGAAGGAAAAGCCAATGGAAGGAATTCCATTGAGCATTATCCCAATTGCAGGGCTGAGCACGATGACAGTGATAGTCATTCCATCTGCAGCATCAGTGCCCCTACCAGAAGGAGCAACAAACCTGGACAAGTCTATCGAGAGAATGAACCTGCAAGAGTCAGAGATCAACAGACTCAAGAAAGAAGTGGAAAATCTCCAAGAGCTAAAGATTTCTTTCCAGACGAGTCTGTCTAAAGAAAAACAGGTGAATAAACAGATCAGGAAGGAGTTGCAGCAGCTCCAGAAACATACAGTGGCAGGAAAGGCATTGGCTGAGGTTAAAGAACTAGTGTGGATGGACATTTCTAAGTCCATTAATGAAATCTGGCCCATGGTTCAAATCATGTTCGAACAGAATGAGTTCCTCGAAAGGAGAAAACAAGCTATGGATAAAATCAGGACAGAACTGGGAGACATGCCAGCCCAAGCTAATGAAATCATAAGGTTCCTAAATTCCAAGACCCGGGAGGAACTCGAAGAATTGAAAATTGAAGACAGGACAAAAACCATATTAGAAGTGAAAAGAGTTCTGACCAAAAGAGGTCTCATGCTACAACTTGAGGAGAAGATCCAAGTCATGGATCAAGGAGTGCAGAAGTTTTTTCACAAGATAGATGCTCTGCAAAGAAAGGGCCTGCCTGGTATGAAGGTCATAAATGACAAATTGATGACACTTCCTGATTATAAGAAAAGGTTGGCTGAAGTGTCTAAGGACAATTCTAAGTTTGCAGGTATACAAGGAACCATCACAGGAAGATCATTCATGGATACCTTGCAGTTGGATATTGGTATCCAGCATGAAATTAAGCACATCTTCGTCACCAAGCCTACATTTGCTAAGTACACAGACATGGACGAAGTGTACCGAAGGTTGCTCAAAGTCACAGTGCCAGGTCACATCAGGTGGGAAGATCTGTGCGATCTACTAGACTAAGTAGATGAGTTGTTGCATCCAGTCACCTATCCTGTCAGAAGAGGTTGCGATGGCACCTCGCCAACGGCCTACCCCAGGAATCCAACAAACATTTGTAATGAGTCATCAAAAAAAGTTTTGATTAGTTAAGATAGTTAGTTTTAAAATAGCATGAACACGTCATGATCAGTTACGACAGGAGCGTATGTATTTTGTCTTACAAATACTTCATTTTCAGATGTATTGGTGGTTGTTGATTGGCACACCCGATTGCTATCAAGCTGTATCATTTTTGAAGAGACTCACCATTAATAAAGAAGAGGCATTTTATAGGATTCTTGCATATGTTCACTGGTGATGTGATTCCCCGAGTTAATGTTTTCTTTCTCCGTATTTCATTTTGTTGTCTGAAATCTAATCTTTATGAATAACATTATGTTGCAGGATTTATCTCTGGTACCCTTTTTCTGATTCTAGAGATTTAAATGTTTATATTCTAAATATCTTCAATTAAGAGATTCTTAAGTGCTTGTTAGTTGAAGTTATTTTCCTCATCTGTTCTTCCATTCATCATTTTAAATATTAAAGATCCAGTGAATGTATTACCTCACCCTGTGGAAAACTTCTTTGGCGTTTCTGGTTATTTTTCGGATTTGATTTAAACAGACCCCATAGCCCAATGGACGTGTAGTTTGTCTCAACCAACTTTAAAAACCCTCTACAACAAAACCAACGATTTCTTTAACTAGCCTAATATCTGAAAATAAACAAAGCTAAATCATACAGAGAGATCCCTCTCTGAAGCTGGAAGGGCTAGATCCCAGCTTTAAAAGTGGTTGGTTAAGGTTACCTCTATAGATTTCTTCTTTCTCAACCTCTAGGAAATTTACCGAGTGCTAACATAAATGGCGACTCCACTGGGGACGAACTAAAACTAATATCTCACTACTTCTTTCCCCTTAAGAAAGTTATGACTTAGGAAAGAAAGCAATATTTAGAGGTTGATTAACTCTGTATATATTACTTCCGTCATATTTCCTGGTACCTTTGTCCCTCTATGACTGTCCCTGCAGCAGTACAACCTAATATCGAGCCTGGACTATCGAGTCAAACTCATATTGCATCAAACCTTTTTGACCTAATCCTCCAAACAAAAAATAACTGGGAATCGCTCGAACGTTCGTGGGCAGCCATCGAATGTGACATAGTTGCTCAGGAACAATTGGAAGTTAGGCGACGTCAGCATAGAAATTTCCCTTAGTTTTCATTTATCATAAAATAAAAATATATATATATAAACCCAAACAAAGTTCTGGCTCCCAAGAAAGTCCACACTCGATCTCATCCAGACCCAGATCCCTCCGCAGCATTAGATAACCCTGAGAAATTATTGAGGCGAAAGACCTTCGTTTCCAGTTCAGCGAGCAGTACTCCACTTCACAAGTCTCCTTCTTCTTCCGGAGAACCAGATAGCTTACAAAGCCTTGATCTTGAGCCTTTTTCGCTACGAAACCTGGTTAGAGCTCGGTCCGAAACCTTTGTGTCTAAGCTCATCTTCAACCCAACTATGGTGCAACCTCGAACCCCCGAAGTCTTGTCTTCTACGACTAAGCTACGAATCAATACCTCAGCCCCACCCAGTCCTTCGTCACCCTTGTCTTCAGTTGCTACCTCTCCTACCACCCCGGTCATCGTTCCGCCTCCTCCGCCCATCATGGCAGCTCGATATGCACCTTTGGTGTTGGCTGCACCTCTGCATGCCATGCCCCAAGACTACCAGACTAGGCTGCCACAGTTCGATGTAACTGGAGTAGTAAACGCACAACAGCATGTAGATAAAATGAATGACTAATTGGATTTACAAGAAGTCGACGAAGTCGACGTTCAGATGAGACTGTTCACCCAGAGTCTGACAGGGGACGTCAAGAAATGGTTCAAAGCCTTACCCGCCGCATCAATCCCTGACCTTGTCGCGTTCTAAAGAAGTTTTCTTGACAGATGGGAGGTAAAGAAAAACCCTCTCCAGATATTATCAGAATATGAGAATATAAAAAGAAATCAAGGTGAAAGTGTCCAAGATTACTGTACACATTTTAACAATTTATATAATGCAATCCCAACCGAGATCAAACCTCCCCAAGGTTTGGCCTTGATTAAATTCCCTGATGGATTCGATGCTGACATGTCTTACCAATTAAGAGAAAGAAATGCTTCCACACTTGAAGAGATGTAGAAAAGTGTTATTTCAGTTGAAGCCAATCTGTTGGCAAAACGGGCACGTCAACGGATGGAACAGAGAGTCATGATCAAGGAAGAAACTTCCACGTCTAACAATGATTCCAAGCTAGATACCATGGTCAGATCATTGGCATTATTGTTAGAAAGATCAAGTATTTCAGACAGGAATCCTCTGAGAGACGACACACCTGCTCCTCAGATTCGGAACCCCAATTTCAGGAGAAACCCTCCTCAAATCATACAAAGAGATCAAAGAGATCAGAGAGGTCCTGATCAGCCAATCATGCCTCCCTTGCAAGAAAACTACGCTGACGATGGGGGGGAAGTAAATGAGGAATTGGAGGACACTCATATCAACCTCATGGGCATTCATGATAATGATGCCATTTTCCTTACTCAAGAAGAACAGGAACTCTTCCTGCTAAATCAAACAAAGGTAAGTGAGGAGGCCGAGGATGCAAGACAACAGACCTATGAAAACGATATCTTGGAGGTGCATCACCAATACAATCTGCGAAGTAGGAAGGCAGAAGGAAATTCCTCGAAGAAGACGTTTGGAACACAGAAGCTATCTGAGACTGAGAAGACCCCCGAGAAGGTTACGACTGAAAAATCTTCTGAGAAAGGTAAAACTGATGCTCCGGTGAAGAAAAACATCACCATACTAAAAAGACCGGCACAGCCTGAAGTTTCACCTGATAACCTGCCTAGTACTTCTGACCGGAGGGATATGAACCAACCAGAATCAACGAGTCAGACCCGAACACCAGCACCTTTTAGCCTAGAGGAAGAATTGGCCAAAATTAAAATTCCCGTCCCACTGACAGAGTTGATAATCCGAGGCGGTTATCATTCATAGGTACTAAAGGCATTAGCCATTGAGCCTGGCATAGGCACCAAAGCCTTGACTATTGGATCAGTGACTCACTCAGACACTGTGAACCTCGCTGACGATCGCCCCGAACTCCTTTTCGGACCTGCAGTGGATGGTCGAGACGATACCGGGGATGTATCTCCCTTTTATATCAGTTTGAACATACATGATTTGATATTGCATAACACCATGTTGGATTCAGGTGCCTCACACAATTTGATTCCTAAAGCAGTAATGGAAAAGTTGGGATTGGAGGTCACCAGGCCTTACAAAGATCTACACTCATTTGACTCTAGCAAAGTCAAATGTATCGGTCTGATTAAAGACCTCTGCATCACCCTGGTTCAAATTCCTTCAAAAAGCATGGTAATGGACGTGGTGGTTGTAGACATCCCGCCAAAATATGGTATGTTGCTATCCCGCTCTTGGGGAGCTAAGTTGAAAGGAACCCTGCAGCTGGACATGTCTTATGCCACTATACCAGTGTTCTGACAACAGAGGAGATTATACAGAGAAACACTAATGAAATATATGGTTAGCAGTCAAGAAAAACCTCACAATTACCCCCTTTACTCTGCTCACTCTGATTTAGACTCGTTCATCTTGTACAATAACGGTAATATGGAAGAGCAAGATACTCAGCTGATAGAAGATGTAGCTAGTCAAGACGAAGGTCCAGAAAACGGCGAGGCAGCAAAGATGGAAAATGTAATCACTGAAGAGTTCCTTGCTGATTTCTGGAGCATGGATTTTGACGGGGCTGTGAGTAAAGAAGGAGTAGGAGCTGGATTCTGGTTACATAATCATCAAAAAAGGTATTCTGAAAATCATTCCTATAAGTTATATTTCCACTGCACCAACAACGTTGCTGAGTATGAAGCTTTAATGCTCGGTCTGAAGCTACTAAAGAAAGTTGGTGCTAAGCAGATAATTGTAACGGGTGATTCTGAATTGATTATTAAAAAAATTAAGGGTGAATATGCTGCTAAACATCCACGCCTCAGAGCATACAGGAATGCTTCTCTCAACGCTTTGAAATGTTTTAACGAGGTCGACTTGCAGGTCATTCCTAGAGGATAGAATATTCTGGTGGACGGATTAGCTATGTCTGCTGCTTCCTGCAAGATCCCTTTCCGAAAAACTTGCCCATACACGGTGGAAGTGAAATGCAGACCGACAGTGCCCGATAATATCAGGTACTGGCAAGTGTTTGGAAATGACGATCAAATAGAGGACTTTCTGCAATGCAAGAACGATTTTGAATGTACAAACATAGATGTAGAAAATGAAAAAGAGAATGTAAATAATTCTAAATTTGAAGTAGATAGTGTGAATATTGTAAATACGGTGGATACACAAGATACAATGGGATCAGGAAAGTTAAGCGATGACGAACTGGAGGCTGAATTTTTGCAATTAAAAAGCAATATTTTGCCTAGAGGTCTTGTCCCTTTAGAAGACATGTTTGACAATGATGACGTAGAAAAGAAACCAAAAATAGAAGCCCACGGGCAAGAGGTGGAAGACTGCAATATAGGAACTGATGAGAAGCCTAGGATGGTCAAACTGTCCAAATCTTTACCCCCAGAGAAAAAACTTAAGTACATTGAGCTATTCAAGGAGTATTCAGACATTTTTGCCTAGAGCTATGAAGATTTGAAAGCCTATGACACTAGCATTATACAACATAGGATTCCCATAAAGGAAGACCAGAAACCGTTTAGGCAGAAACTTAGGAGGATTAATCCCAAGTTGCTCCCCTTGATAGAAAAAGAGATTAAAAAAATGTATGATGCTAAGATCATAGTCCCACTACGTTTCTCTAAGTGGGTTTCTAATTTAGTCCCTACCCGCAAGAAAACCGGTGAAATCAGACTCTGCATTGATTTCTGAAATCTAAACAAAGCGTCCTTAAAGGATAACTACCCCTTGCCCAAAATGGATCACCTCCTACAAAGAGTGGTTGGGTCTAGTCGAATTTCTCTGTTAGATGGTTTCTCAGGTCACAACCAGGTCCTAGTTCACCCCGACGACCAAGAAAAAACCGCTTTCACCACTCCATGGGGCACTTTCATGTATGTGAAGATGCCTTTTGGTCTGATGAACGCAGGAGCTACCTTCCAGAGGGAAATGGACATTGCCTTCATAGAGGAGTCAGATAAGTTTATTGTTGTCTATCTCGATGACGTGACCGTGTTTTCCCAATCGGATGATGAACACCTGCGGCACCTTAGACGAGTTTTCGAAAAATGTAGAAGGTTTGGGATTTCTTTGAATCCCAAGAAATGTATTTTTGGGTTAGAAGAAGGCAAACTGCTGGGAAACATCATCTCTAAGGAGGGAATTAGAATTGACCCCAGCAGAATAGAGGCCATACTAAAGTTAGAACACCCAAGGAATCTAAAAGAACTGCAATCCTTTATAGAGAAAATTAACTTTCTTCGAAGATGCATTCCTAATCTGGTCAAACTCCTCCGAAATATCACCAACATGCTCAAAAAAGACGCCAAAATAAAATGGGATCCTGAATCCCGACAATCCTTCGAACAGGTAAAACGAGCACTTACTGAAGCTCCAGTTTTGATTAGTCCTGATTTCACCAAAGATTTCTATCTCTTTTCCTTCGCCTCTGAACATACAATAGCAACTGTTCTACTGCAGAAGACCAGTGAAGGGTATGAACAACCCATCGCTTTCTTCAGCAAAGCTCTAAGAGATGCTACATTGAATTATAATATCATGGAGAAACAGGCTTTTGCTTTGGTAAAAGCTATAAAGGACTTCAGGGTCTATATTCTTCATTCACATGTCATAGCATATGTTCCAAACGTGGTAGTGAAAGATATCTTGACACAAGACAACCCTGATGGGAGAAGGGGGAAAGTGGATTGCAGTTATTCTAGAATACGACATTGAAATTAAGCCCACAAAATTGATCAAAGGCCAAGGCCTTGCCAAATTGATGGTTGAATCTAACTTTCAAGATCTTGACATTAATTTCCTAGACGTGGCAGATGAACAGGGTGAGATGGCGACTCCAAATGTTAAAGAGGTTTTTCTAAACTCTCCATGTTATGCAGACCTTGTCTTTGTTTTACAAAATTTACAAGCTCCCCCTGGTTTAACTAAAACTAAAGCTAGATTTTTAAAGTTGAAAGCTTTGAAATTCTGTATTCTAGAAGGAAATTTGTATTGGAAAGACCCTGCTGGTATTATTTTGAATTGCTTACTCAAAGATGAAGCTGACAAAGTGTTGCAAGAGTTTCATGCAGGTGAATGTGGTGGCCATTTGAACTGGAAAGTTACAGCCAACAAAATACTCAGAGCTGGTTTTTACTGGCCCACCCTGTTTGCAAATGTACATCAGAAAGTAACAGCATGTCACCAGTGTCAGTTGTTTGGGGGTAAAATGAAACTCCTTCCTCTTCCCCTTAAACCAATTTCAGTTGAGGCTCTGTTCCAGCAATGGGGACTCGATTTCATTGGAGAAATACACCCTTCGTCTTCTGGCCAACATAGGTGGATTCTCACGGCCACAGATTATTTCACCAAATGGATGGAGGTTGTACCAAGCAGGCAAGCCACTGATGCTGTTATTATTAAATTTCTTGAAAATAACATTTTGTCCCATTTTGGTTGTCCTAGAAAGATCATTACTGACAATGCAGCCACCTTTCGGTCGAAGAAACTTATTGACTTTTGCAGCCATTACCACATTGGCTTGGGGCATTCCACAACCTACTACCCTCAGGGGAATGGGTTGGCGGAATCATCAAACAAGGCCTTGGTGAATATCATCAAGAAAACACTGCAGGAGAATAAAAAATCATGGCATGATAAGCTGGTATTTGCTTTATGGGCAGATAGACTGACCACCAAACGGTCAATTGGTATGTCACCATACCAGTTGGTCTATGGTACTGACGTCATTTTCCCAACTTCTTTGGGATTTCTAGTCATGAAGTTACTTCAAGAGATGCAAGCGGAACCAAATGACTCCCAGAGATGAATCAATCAGATGATTCATTTGCAGCAGACTAGAGAGGATGTTTTCAACAAGACTCAGGTCATCCAAGAGAACATTAAGAAGATCTTTGAAAAACGAACCAAAGAGGATGATTTTGAGTTGGGAGACCTGGTGTTGAGATGGGATGCCAGGAACGAAGACAAGGGGAAGCATGGGAAATTTGATCATCTATGGACAGGGCCCTACATGATCCAAGCTTTCAGAGGAAACAATGCCTTTTTGTTGAAAAATGCCGATGGTTCAGATCTGCCAGGAGCACCTGTGAATGGAAGAATGCTAAAACATTATATCCCTCCCCAATAAGGAAATTGAATAAGTCACCCTCCATTGTACATACCGCTTTAATTTTCAGTCTTTACTTGCATTTTTCTGAATGAAGGAAGGCGATCGGTTTGTTGAAGCCCGAAGAGAAGGCCCTAAGCTGTTGATCAATGTTTTTCGAAGTGTTCCCGAGAATAATACCAGATAAGACTAATAGACAGATTGGTTCAGGATGACAGGAAACTGGATTCTTGGAACTTAACAGGGCAAGTACCATCCCCATTTGGAGCTGCCTGTTATCACCCCATAAATTATGGGAATCAACTTATGACTTGGATATTATTGATATTATCTGTATCTAGTGTTCTTATTGGAAATTCCTTTTTCATTTTTGCAAAAAGAAAAAGAGAAAAGAAAAATAAAAAGAAAAG
>SNQJ01S0016463.1:81619-96850 GCA_010110895.2 Picea sitchensis
AATCGACGATCCAAATTGAATTCCGGACCCCCCCCTCCGTTCTGCCTTTAATGGAGGGGGGGGTCCGAAATTGATATTAAAAGACGCACCTAGATCTACGGTCAGGGGACTGACGCACAGATCAACGGATTAAGATGGATTCCGGACCCCCCTTGGTGTTCTACTTTTAATCAAAAGGGGGGGGTCCGGAAAGAATATTCTTGGCGGTGGGCCCATTTCACAGTTGGCACTTTCCTATTGATCCAAAGGTCCCATCCTCCACACGCTGTCTGACACCCCGTCACCCCTGGACGTCATTCCCCACTAAGCCCACTCGACCCACTTGCTACTGGGGTCGTGTTACTTCCCATAACTTCCTTCAGTCCTGGTTGTCAGTCCCATAACCCCTTCACTCATGAACAGCCCCCTTTGGCGACCTTTACCCCCAATCACTAACCTCCACGTCAGTCTTCCGTATACTTTGGTTACCGTCACCTGCCATATCACCCCAAGTGGCCCGTTGTCCATTAATAACTGGATAATGTGCCCATTGTCATTCTGACTGTTTTCCCGCGTCCGACCGACCCATATTTGAATAAAAGTACCGTTGTGCCCCTTTTCACTCGTTATTCATCCCTCGCGCCAGAACCATCCATCGCACCAGAGAACTTATCTATTGTCTTACATTGCTTCCCCGTCGTTTTCCTCCGCCACCAGTAGACCCTACTAACATTGTTTATTGCAGGTACAGTTGCCGAGATGGTGTCTAAGACGAAGCAAGCTGAAGAGGAAGAGCATCTGTTTGTTCCTCCTTCGGTTGACCTAGATAAAATACCCCTAGTTGATAAAGACCGCTTAGTAGCCGATACTATATGAAATTTTGACTTCTCTGATCTACAGTCGTGGCTCTGGGAGGTTTTCCTGGACCAGAGCGACGAAATTGGACTCTGGGAGTCCAATTTGCCTCTGTATCTCATCCCCCAAATTCACAGTTTCCCCGAGTTTTCCCTCCATTGCCATGCCCACTATGATCCCAACCAGAAAGCCATCCTTTCTTCATCTGGAGACGTTCTTTTCTTCATCACCCCATAAGACATCGACCAGATGTTACAAATTACCCAGGCGGAATCTGCGTCCTCTTTTAATCTGGAAATACTCACCGAACTATACCAGAAAATGACGTTCCCACAGAGAGCTCAGATTTTCGAGCTTTTTCTTCCCACTTATGCTCCACTCCCGACCACCAGTCCCCCATATCATTCTTCTATGTTCTCCACCAGAGGAAATCAAATTATTTCTTCTCTGTGTGCCCTGCTTGGATATTATTCTGATCAGTGGGTGGATGAGCCCATCCTGGGTTTTCTATCCATCTTCTCGAACGACGAACAACCAACCACGCAGTTTGACTACAACACCTTCTTGGCCAACAATATCCATGAACAGTTCATCAATTTCACCACAGAAGGCATGTTTAGGTACTCATCCATTATGGCTTACATGTTCGTCTATTTCCAAGCCGACAGGTTCAATTTCTCCTTTCAGAAGATGGACGCCGACAGGAGACCCCAGTAGTCACATCCTGGACTTCTCTCCTGAAATACAATTATGTTGAATATGACTTCACAACGTTCATTGACCAATTTTACCACCCTATGGTAAGTATGTTGCGTGGCATGCCTGAGCCGCGAATTAATGATGGAGTCCAGAGGATCCTGCAGCTCTCGGACAATGTTCAGATAGGAGACTGGTATTTATGCCAGAATCACACAGAAATAAGAGTCTTCGGGTGTGAATTGGCACCTTATAAACTGCCTCGATATGTACCGGTAAGTCTTTTTGCATTAGAATATATAAGGCAGATTATGAATTCTGATGATATTCATTTTGTTTCACTTAAGAAAAAGCAGCAGTTGAGAATTAAGGGACAAATTGGTCCCTTCATCTGCAATAACCGAGGTGCAGGGGAAGAGGCAGATCGAATTTTGAAACAGATGAAATTCTCTACGAGTTTCATCTGGAATTATGATCCCCACAGGATCATTTCAGACATGAGGGTGAAAAACAAAAACGCCTCGTATGTTCACGAGTCAAAGCCAGAGATAGAGAAATTTTCTAATCAAACAGTATGGCTGCCTGACACTTTGCTGGATTTGGAACAACAGGTGCCCTCAACAAGTGCGTTACCCTCTACCACACCTCAGGTCCTCAAGGAGAAGAGGCCCCGAAAGGAGTCATCCCCTCCTGTAACAGAAGTGTCTTCAGAGGAATTTCAAATTCACTCCAAGAAGCCGAAGACAGTTTCGACACTCGGCACAACAGCAGAAGCTACCACAGTGACTACCACAGTGACCACCATTGGGGCCAAGCAATTCACTTCATCTTTCGGCTCTAGTCAGCTTAAGGAGGTAGTACTAAAATCCACAGACTCTCCATTGGAAACTCCGCCAAGCAAGACTGGGCCCAAGTTGGACATCTTTGAAAAATATGACTCGATCAAAAAGAAAAACCAGACGCTCACCAGCAGCACTTATGCACAGTTCCAGAAGCAGTCATCCACTGCCCAGCATAGACTTCTTTCGGCATTTGATATAGAGAGGGGTAAGATGCATATGGAATTCCTCCAAGCACAAGTGCCTGATCCCAAGGTGATATCTGATTACAAAAGGGCCACGTTTGAGTTTCAAGCAAAAGATGTGCATCCAGCACATCAGATGGATCTGCACAAGAAAACTGGGGAGATGATTTTCCACACTTTAGCCCAAGCTTCAACTTCTGCATCAAAGTTTTGGGTAGCTTTGAGCAATTCCCAGACCCAACTAAAGTTGGAAAAAATATCTTCTTTTGCAAAGGACAACAGGATAAAGACGTTGGAGGAGTTGGTCCTCAAGATTGGATACGACCCTGCTAACGTCAAAGCTGCTGAAGAGATGATTAAAAATAAAAATGATAACATCGACTCACTGAGAAAGCATCTAAAGCTCCCTCCAACAGAGGACCCACAGGAAAAGGAAATAGCTGAAAAGGAAGGTGAAAAAGATGAGATTTTGAAATTACTCCTGGAGCAGAATGCGCAGTTAAAGGAGATGGAAGCAAAGATGGAAATATTGTTGAAAGAGAAAGAGCAGGCAAAGCCAATGGAAGGCATTCCATTGAGTGCTATCCCAATTGCAGGGCTTAGCATGACGATAGTGACAGTCATTCCATCTGCAGCATCAGTGCCCCTACCAGAAGGAGCAACAGACCTGGCCAAGTATATGGAGAGAATGAACCTGCAAGAGTCAGAGATCAACAGACTCAAGAAAGAAGTGGAAAATCTCCAAGAGCTAAAGATTTCTTTCCAGATGAGTCTGTCTAAATAAAAATAGGTGAATGAACATATCAGGAAGGAGTTGCAGCAGCTCCAGAAACAGATAGTGGCAGGAAAGACATTGGCTGAGGTTAAAGAACTAGTGTGGATGGACATTTCTAAGTCCATTAACAAAATATGGCCCATGGTTCAAATCATGTTCGAACAGAATGAGTTGCTCGAGAGGAGAAAACAAGTTGTGGAGAAAATCAGGACAGAACTGGGAGACATGCCAGCCCAAGCTAATGAAATCATAAGGTTCCTAAATTCCAAGACCCGGGAGGAACTCGAAGAATTGAAAATTGAAGACAGGACAGAAACCATATTAGAAGTGAAAAGAGTTCTGACCAAAAGAGGTCTCATGCTATAGCTTGAGGAGAAGATCCAAGTCATGGATCAAGGAGTGCAGAAGTTTTTTCACAAGATAGATGCTCTGCAAAGAAAGGGCCTGCCTGGTATGAAGGTCATAAATGACAAATTGATGACACTTCATGATTATAAGAAAAGGTTGGCTGAAGTGTCTAAGGACAATTCTAAGTTTGCAGGTATACAGGGAACCATCAAAGGAAGAGCATTCATGGATGCCTTGCAGTTGGATATTGGTATCCAGCATGAAATTAAGCACATCTTCGTCACCAAGCCTACATTTTCTAAGTACACAAACATGAACGAAGTGTATCGGAGGTTGCTGAAAGTCACAGTGCCAGGTCACATCAGGTGGGAAGAACTGTGTGATCTACTAGACTAAGCAGATGAGTTGTTGCATCCAGTCACCTGTCTTGTCAGAAGAGGTTGCGATGGCACCTCGCCAACGGCCTACCCCAGGAATCCAGCAAACAGTTGTAATGAGTCATCAAAAATAGTTTTGATTAGTTAAGATAGTTAGTCTAAAAATAGCATGAACACGTCCCGATCAGTTACGACAGGAGCGTATGTATTTTGTCTTATAAATACTTCATTTTCAGATGTATTGGTGGTTGTTGATTGGCACACCTGATTGCTATCAAGCTGTATCATTTTTGAAGAGACTCACCATTAATAAAGAAGAAGCATTTTACAGGATTCTTGCGTATGTTCACTGGTGATGTGATTCCCTGAGTTAATGTTTTCTTGCTCCGTATTTCATTTTGTTGTCTGAAATCTAATCTTTATGAATAGCGTTATGTTGCAGGATTTATCTCTGATACCCTGTTTCCGATTCTAGAGATTTAAATGTTTATCTTCTAAATATCTTCAATTAAGAGATTCTTAAGTGCTTGTTAGTTGAAGTTATTTTCCTCATCTGTTCTTCCATTCATCATTTTAAATATTAAAGATCCAGTGACTGTATTACCTCACCCTGTGGAAAACTTCTTTGGCGTTTCTGGTTATTTCTCGGATTTGATTTAAACAGACCCCATAGCCCAATGGACGTGTAGTTTGTCTAAACCAACTTTACAAACCCTCTACAACAAAACCAACGATTTCTTTAACTAGCCTAATATCTGAAAATAAACAAAGCTAAATCATACAGAGAGATCCCTCTCTGAAGTTGGAAGGGCTAGATCCCAGCTTTAAAAGTGGTTGGTTAAGGTTAACTCTGTAGATTTCTTCTTTCTCAACCTCTAGGAAATTTATCGAGTGCTAACATAACTACTACAGAAATAAATCTTATTCACAAAATATACAATATTAACAATTTACAGATTTAAATAAAACCTGAAAAACTCATTTGCATTCTGCCCTAAGACAGAGAGATATTTTTTGTTGATTTTATAATTTTATGAAACAGAATTTAAATAAAAACTAACTAAACTAAACAACTAATATACTAGTTCTAACTACAAATCTAACTACACATATATCTAACTAAACTACTAATATTATACTAACAAATTACCTATTAAATACTAAAAAACAAACTGACCTGGAAAAATGCTCCAGATTTGTCCTGTATGTAATGGTTGTCTTAGCTGATCGAAGGGAGGAAACCCACACCGAATTATCCGGAAGCTTGTCGTAAACAATAAGATGCAATGCTTTACAAGTATGATTATAGAACAAACAAGACATAAAAATTACAACAATCTTATGATTTATAAATCTCCACAGTTAGATAAACCTGCATGCAAATACTTATACAAAATGATTCAATTAATGAAGAAGAGAAATCTGTGATTCATCAACTGAAACAAAGTAATTGTTGTATTTTTAAGTAATGAAAGAAATCAGATATGGATAAAACATTATTTAAATCATATCATTCTGCAATAGACTATGATAGCTAAAGTAGTCTATAATCAACTGCAAATGACATGCATAAACTTGAAACAAAAGATTGATATTATGAAAGCGAAAGTTGTAGAAAAACATCAATTCCTGTCTCAGATTGCATTAGAAATCCATAGCCTGGTTCTCCCACAAGTGAGGATGCCCCTTATTAAAAATAATAATAAGTATTTAAAGACCTTCTACTGGGTAAAACATCCCTGTAGAAGTTATCAAAACTGTTTACATAAAATCTCGGAAGATATCCCAAGTCTGACTAAACTAGGATCCTAAAATAAAAACTAAATCACACAAATATCTCCTAGACTATCTAGCATGTCCAATGCAATTCGGATGTACCTGAAAAGGGTTAAAAATGGACAAGTTAGAAGGGTATTGTATTGATAAAATGATAAAAAATCCAATTCTATAGACTAGCTACAGAATCTTGCGATTATGTAGCTAGTCTAAATAAGACACAGAATCAGCATTAAAATCAACTCAAATCTTTTAAAGAATTAAATTCAACTAACATCTAATAGCTATTTGAAAACAAATCCTTCAAATTGAAATTGTTATACTAAATTGAAATCAGACAAGACCAAGATCAATCAAATGACTATAGAGATACATGTACTCTGTTTCATTTGTTGTCACAAAATCGGGTAAAAAAAATCGTAATGAACAGTAATGAAATCGATTCATAACCAATTGAAATTGATACAGTTAAACCAATCCTAGGCCATCATTATGTTGCCTCATCAACAGGAAACACAATCGAATCCATATAAAAATAGCAAGATCATTTTCAAATTGACATAACTGTATTAACATAACAAACGGTCTATGCCATGAGCGAATCAAATCAAAACTGGTGCGTAAATTTTCATAAATGAAATCACAACGAGATCAATCAATTGATAATAGGGTTCGTAAGAGTTGTCCGATCGTTTGTTATTGCAAATTGGGGCAGACAAAATCATTCATGAAATCATTTCTTGAATTCATTTTGAAATGACTATTACCCGAATTTCCTCATACGAATTTGACAGAAATAACATAAGTCGATCTGAGTTAACAAACTCGTTTGAAAATTAAAATTAACAGAGCTGCAATCTAGTCTATTTTTTATACGAATACAACTCATAAAATCGATCATACTAACTGAAGATACACAGCAATTCAATCAAGACTAGAGCGAATCAAATAGTTGGGGTTTGACAAAATCGTCGTGAATAAAAACCGCTCCATGATTCGGGCATAGATATCATTTACACAGGCTTAAATGAGAATATCGTTTTCATACGAAACGGAGTCATTCCAAAATCACGGTATACAAGCTAAATTAGAGCCGATATAATCTAACCATAACAAAATTATACCAAATTGAAACATGATCGCGCTTTAAATTTAGCATGAAAACCTCTAGTTCAGATTACATACAAACAAATCCAATCGAAAGAAAACCATCGATTTCGTTAACTCAACAGAAAAACAAATCAAATTTGATGAAAACCTACCAAAGGCTAAACTGGGCATGAGTAAATCGTGTATCCAAATCAAAAATTCATTTAATTTTAGCAAAGCGAAAACAATGTACAGGATGAACGACATTATGACAGAGCCATTTCAAATGATAGACAGAGCTATTTGAAAATCGTACTCGCATCATTATATTAATTCGAGGAATTCACAAACGAAAATGATATCGAAATTCATACCTGGATGACAAGCAGACAACTTGATCATGACATTTTGGAATTGACAATGGCTGTGGCCAATTCAACATTCCTAAATACGATGGAACCATTAGTTTTCTGCTTCCTATTAGTTGCTTGAAGCTTGTCCCTTTGGCTAGTCAATACTAAAACTTAGTTTTCCAATGCTTGGATCTTCGACTGAAGTAAGGGAACGTCGATATAGTATCATTCCAACCACGCATCACATTGGTCACATGATGACTATCTAGGCTTTGAAAAAGCAGGTGAGGGTTTGGTTACATTGTCGAGGGTTTCATTAGGTAGCTTGATCCCTGGGTAACTGGGATTGTTCTTTAGGCAAGGGGGAAGATTAGAAATGAAATCGTAGGGTGGCTTGGAGCATAGACCCTGTGAGTAAGGGTACTCACTAGCTAGGAAGCGTTCTATGTCAGAGTCTGAATCCTCACTAAGGACTATGGGCTTCTGCTCATCACTAGGTTTAGGTTTATTTCTAGCCATTCTCGAGATAAGCTGATCATTCCTTTTACCTTTGCCATCAACAGTAGGGTTACCTCTAACCTTTTTGGTCACAGGATTTTTAATAGCCTTAGCCTTCTCAGTTATAACATCGGATGAGTCAATATCAGGGTCGACCGAGGGTTTAGGACAGGGCAGTAGGACATGGAAGCGCACGGGTGGAGCAACCTTAGCTTCATTAATCACAGGCTTGTCAATATGGACAGTGTCTATATGATCAAAACTATTTTGAGCAATAAAATCTCGCCAACTGTCCCTGTGGAGATTTAAGTGATGAACAACGATGGTTCTAATTAGGCCATGGTGGAACAGGCTACTATCGGCCTTCTCAGTTTTAAACCTTTTTGACATTTTGTATAGGCTACGCTGGAAATAAAAAGTCATATTTAATGGATACCACATAAAATTCATTAACAGTCGAAGGTGATAAAGAAAAACGAGTCCATATCGACCCTCACAGGTCATGAATTGGTTGACCACCATCAAAAGATCATGCCATCGTGGTTTAAGCATGGAAATGGGCATACCTCTGTCACAGGATGTGACCTTTCGCGAGACGAACAAAAGTGGCCATGGAACCTCCTCCACTTTAGAATTTTTGAACCAACGCTAGCCCGTGGACGGTAACTCAGTGGCAGAACTAATGAACTCTTCACTGATTTCCAACTGAATTTCACCCACCTTGGCTCTACAGCCATTAAAAGTCAGGGCAAACTGTTGTGCCACAGATAGACTAAATCCCTCGAATCATTGTACAAAGGTGAGCCAACCGCTATCCTCTAAGTCTTTCCGGGCATTGTCGAACAGCAGCAAGTCTTGGCTACCGTTTGGCTCAATTCGCACCATCAGTGCCATGGAGCCGAGCACACAGTAAGTCCAGGGTTTGGATCATAGCACACATAGGAGCAAAGTGCACGAAGGGTTTCCCAATGCTAGAAGAGGTGAAACAGGGATAAGGGATAGGCATAAATGACATCGTGTGAAGGTGGTGGAGCTTATTTGCTGGCCATGCATAATAGTTATTGCCAATGGTACAACCGCCAGCGCTTATAGCTGTTCAACCCACTATAGTATAGTTTAACAATCATGTCATTTGCCCAACCAATGAAACCAATGGTAAGTGTATTAATCATTTGCGCAAGAAATGGTTATACCATAGTTTTAAAACAAAACATACAGATTGAAATCAATACCAAGTGTTCAACCATGTGACATGCGTTGTATCAATTCATATCAAGAGTTTAAGCGAGGTACCAATGCATTTTGAACTAGGTGTCATATCAAATGAAATATATCAAGGGTTTAACCATAACACCTAAATATTTTATGAAGCCAATGTGCAAAGTAATTTGATCAAATAACATGTAAATCTAACTACCAATGCATCACAATTTAATGAGACAAAGTCACACAATCAATCCAAGAATGTCAAATGAGTGCAGATCAAAAGGTCTTGCCAACTGTATAATGAGAAGTAAAATGTAAGCGCAATAGGCATATCGACATGAAGGATAACGACAATTCAATAATGATTCTAATGCGACTTCGAAAGACCAAGTTTTCACGCTTACAGGCGTGAAAACAAACGATGGTAAGTGTGCAAATAGTGCAAAAATAAAAGTGTCATTTATTTGAGAATTGCGACGAAAAATAATGTTTGCAAAACATTGGTGTAGGCAGCTTATAAGACAATAGAAAAATGTGAATTGCCTGCCAACAATGGAGACACACTGGTAGAAGCAGTTATCTCTGTCAAAAGAGAGAAATCAGATTAGGATAGCAAAAATAATTCCAACTCAAAAATAACAACCAGAAAATCGTATGAACATCATCATTAACCAATTATTCCAGCAGTGTTTTAAAAGATGAAAACAGATAACAGTCTTAAGACCAGTGAGTCATGATATTAAAGATAAAATCTCCAATACTGTTGACAGAGCCACTGCTGCTAGCAGGTGTCCATAGCCTCGACAGGGTTGCCATTTAACCCACTCTGACATCTGTATCCTGCCAAGAAGTTCTAGATTAGAATAAAGGACATTAAATAGGATTCTTATTTGAAAATTTTCATATACTCGACATTGCTTCGCTGCTAGCGGGCCTATTCAGTACCCAGACGAAGTTGTCTTGGCATCATGCATACATTTACCCGCTGCCAGCAAACCTGTTCACCATCCCGACGAGTTTACAAGCACTTCCCACAACTCTTTTATTGATTTATTTTATTTATTTTTCAAAGATATATAGTTGAGCTGGGTGACGCTGAAAATTATGATATTTTAACTCTTTTTTTTTAGACGTCATCAAATTATTTTTTTAGAACTATCCTTTATTAAGATCAAGAGATGTTTTATTTACAAAAACAACTTCCTAAGGTAGGGAGACATATTTTGATTCATTCCCTTAAGGAATAGGGATAACTTAAAAAGATAATAGATGATCATGACATGCTTTACTCAGAGATCGAAATCAGTCAACTTCTTTCAAACAACAGACTTTTTCCAACACAGATATAAATTTCAGAAAAATACCATTGATGTTTATACACTTTTCTTAGCAGTTATTTCAGCAAAGGAATTTTTTGTTTTTCTTTGTCTGAATAGTTTAGTATACAGGTATGTGTATTTCAAAGAAAACACAAACTGTTAAATTCAAAAAAAAAAAAAAATCAAAAACAAAAAGCAAAGGAAAAAGAAAAGAAAACAAAAATATGTACATAATATACAAGGGTGGTCATCAAGCAAAGTATCTTTTCAGGGCTTGGCCATTTACCGGATAGGTTTCAAGCTGCCCCTCAAGATTTTGCAATCGAAAATAACTAGGACCCAACTTTTCAGCAATTAAAAATGGTCCAAGCCATAAGTTTTGAAATTTAGTGTGCTCTTCCTTTCCCTCATGTGGTTTGTCCCATTTCCGGACGAGGTCACCTACTTCAAAATTCTGATCAGAAGAAGAGTTAGAATCAAACCATCTTTTAACCAATAGTTGATGTTGATCTAAATTACGTTTGTCTTGGGCTCTTCCTTCTTCTATCTTCATCAAAGCGTTAATTCGATTTTCCAAAGGGGGACAATCTTCTTCTTGGACTATCTGCGACAATTGAAGTGAAGGAAGAAGAATGTGAGGTGGAAAAATTTATTCTCTGCCATAAACGAGAAAAAGGGGGTAGTTACTCACAGTAGATTTTGGCATTACCCTATCATCCCACAGCGCATTTAACAGTGCATTGTGCCAATTTTTGTGATTTTCAACCACCGTTCTCTTGATGATTTTAATCAAGTTCTTATTTGTTGATTCTGCCGATCCGTTTCCCTGGGGGTAATAACTTGCAGAATACTTCAGTTTAATTCCTTTTTCCAAAGTGAACTCGCTCATCTCAAGAGAAGAAAAGTAAGAAGCATTATCGAATACTAAACAGTCAGGGATACCAAAACGAGTGATAATATTCGAATTAAGAAAGGAAATTACTTGACTGGTGTTGACAGTTCTTAATGCGGCAGCTTCAGACCATCGGGTAATGTAATTTGTGGCTGTCACAATAAACTTGTGTTGTTGTGAGGAAGGGGGGTTGATTGGACCTATGATATCAAGGCCCCACTACTGAAAAGGAGAATCTACTTAAACGGGCTGCAAAGGAAAGGATGGTTTTTGTAACCGCCCTGATGCTTTCTGACAAATGATACATTTATGACACAAGGCATGGGCATCTCTAAAAAGTGTGGGCCAGTAATAATCGACTCTCAAAAATTTATGGGTAGGGGTGTCACCACCAAAATGGCCACCAACTTCTCTTGCATGCAACTCTAGCAAGACTTTTTCTGCTTCGTCTTTTTCAAGACAACGCATCAGTACACCGTCAAAATTTTGACGAAACAGGATACCATTAAATAGATGAAAGGAGGAAGAATTTAATCTCAACACTCTTCTTTTAGAGGGATCCAGGTGATGGGGGGCTGACCCATGTTCAATACAGAATCTTATATCATCATACCAAGGACTGACAGGGTTTTGTGCACAACAGATTAGATTCTGATCGTGTTGTCCTAGGTTTGACGTAACTCTTTCTTCTTACTGTTCTACTGCTGAATCAACAACTAACTTACATAACCCTTAGCCTCTCACTATCTAATATGGGGTGATTTCTAAGTCATACTCCTGCAAGGAGGTGACCCAGTTAGCCCTTTTTTCACCTAGTTCCTTCTGCACTAACAGGTTCCTTACAGCTGGGTAGGGGACAATGAATTTCGTCCTAGATTTCAAAAGATAGGACCGAAAGTGCTTAACTTCTTTGAAAACAGTGTAGGATTGCTGATCTACCATTGGATAATTAAGTTCAGTGCCTTTGAAAGAGGAGCTCATAAAGGCAATGGGTACTTCATTGTTTTCAGTATTCTTTTGGGTTAGGACGACGGCATAGGAACGGTTAGAAGCAAAAGTGTAGAGTGTAAAGTCTTGAGAAAAATATGGGCTCATGAGAGACGGAGTGTCTATTATGGCCTTCTTTATTGCATTAAAATCTTGACTTTCTAGGGGTCCCCAGTGATATTTGGTATCTTTCTTAATTAAGTTCTGCAAGGGTCTGACCATTTCGGAGAAGCTGGGGAAAAATCTTCTCACAAAGTTAATCTAGCCTAGGAAAGACTACATAAATTTTTTGGATGTAGGAGGGGGAAGTTTCGCGATGTCTTGAGTCATTTTGGGGTCAATAATCATCCCTTCACTTGACACAATAAATCCCAAGAGTTTACCCTGTTCTACTGCAAAGATGGATTTTTTAGGATTCAAGGAGATGTCGTATTTATGACATTGCAATAGGACGGCTCGTAAGTGAGCTAGATGATTGGTTTTGTTTTTAGAAAATACGGTAACATCATCTAAGTAAACTACGATGGACTGATTGATTAAGCCTCGGAAGTAAATTTCCATTTCTTTCTGAAAAGTGGTGCCAGCATTAATCAATTCAAAGGGAATTTTACTATAAGCATAAGTGGCCCACGGAGTACGGAAGGTAGTTTTGAGTTGTTCTAGTGGAGACATCAGGACTTGGTTTTATCTCGAGAAACCATCCAGTAAGGATAGCCCCTCATAACCAGATACATGTTGAAGGATCTATTCCATGGGTGGGACAGGATAGTTTTCTTTATCAGACGCTCTATTAAGGTTTCGAAAATCGACACAGAGTCAGATTTCCCCACTTTTCTTCCAGACTGGGACAAGGTTAGAAACCCATTGAGTGTGTCTAACATGAAAAATTATCTTAGCATTTAGCATCTTATTCAATTCTTTTTGAATGGTCGGTTCGAACTTAGGGTGCATTTTCCTCAATTTTTGTTGAAAGGGTAAGGTTTGGGGCTTCATCAGAATGACATGTTGTATGATGTTAGAGTCAAACGTTTTAAGGTCGTCATACATCCATGCAAAGACATCTTTAAATTCTTTGAACAATTTAATAAATGAATCTTTTTCTTGTTGAGAACACCCCAACCCTAGATTAATGCACTGAGGATTTTCATTAGTTCCTAAGTTTACTTTTTCATACGATAATGAGGAACTATTGGTTTTACAGTTGACTGTCTTTTTAAATTTATCTTGAAGATCATAAAACTTCTCTAATCTGACAACAGATCTAGGGATCGAGTTTACCATGTCCGATGAATATTCAGGAGTTCTCAGATCTGGTATTACCGTGAAATCGCGCAAATTGTCGTCGTGTGTGTGTTCGTCTATCACTGCGCCTTGAAAAGTTTCTTCCATGTGCAGAAAGTTAATAATCTGCTGATCATCGTCAAATACTCTTCAGTTCATGATTTTGTCGGGAACGGATGGTCTAAATAGCAGCTTGACAGTGAATGCATCTGGGGACAAGCCTTCTACAGGAAGGAGTTTAGAAGCTACATTAGCTAATAAATTTGCTTCAGAGTTATTCAGTCTAGGAATATAATTTATATTGAAAGCAGAAAAATTATTCATTAAATTCCATACCTCGGATTGGTAGCTTTTAAGATGTGGAGACAGACAGTGGATAGAATCTCTTACCTATCTAACCACAATTTCAGCTTCTCCAAAGATGGTTAAATTTTGAATGTTCATATCCGAAGCTTTTCTGAGACCTTGCAGCAAAGCCTCATATTCTGCAGTATTATTAGTACATTCAAATTCCAACCTACATGCAATCAATGTTTTGTTACCTACCGGATCGATAATGACGCAACTTGCTCCAGCTCCTTCTTTCGACTTTGACTCGTCAAAATAAAGAGACCAAATTTGATTTCCATTCGGTACATGAGACCGTTGCGTAGAAGTTGTTGGTTGCATGTATGCTACAATCTCGGACTGCTATTATGGATTGGTGATAGTTGAAGCCTTGGTCATGAAATTTTCGAAGAAGGTGTCCATCCCTTGTACTTCGGGTGAATCAGAAGAAGGTCTAAATGGTTCATTAGGATCGTTTAAATCTGTGACTATGAACTTAAGGTATCGTTCACAATTTACCTTGATCTTATTAGGCTTGCCATTCTCTGGAAGCCATAGGTGGGACCAATCTATCGCGAAATAACCGTGTAACTGCTCTGACCAGTCCCTACTTAAAAATAGACCATACACTTCTGGAATGTCCACAACAATAATATCAATGACTTGATGAACCTTGGGGTTAGACGATAATCTTATAACCACATTCTTTAGTTCGCCTATAACTTTAAAATTGGTCCGATCAAGTTGTATGATTTTTAAAGTAGATGGTTGAACTTCAGCGTTAATCTTCTGGAAGACAGACCATGGCATCACATTGGATGATGCTCCTGAGTCTACCATACAATTGTGCATGTTTCTATTAAATATTTCGAAAGTTGACAAGAATGGAGGTACATTTTTGCGAGTACTAAGAGTAGTAGTTTGTGGCTTTTTACTCGCAGTTTCTAAAACTACTTTATCTACATTATTTACATTATTTACATTACTTACAGGAAGGCTTTCTTTATCTTGAGGATCAGGATTGTTTTTAGTGGAAGTCTTCTAGGGAAATTTGTTCTGGACAACCTTGTTACCATTAGAAATACCATTTTTTCCATTCTCTGAGATATTTTTGTAACATTTTTTTGTAGCAGAAATGGAAACTTCAATAACTCATAAACATAAATGTTACCTCTCAGCTTTTTAAGATATTCAACTACATCATAATCTAAGTTGGGATTCACATTACTTTGTTTAGTCTCAGCTGATTTAGATTGCTTTGGAGGCAAAGTTGTAGTGTTTTCAGAAGAAGGTTTGTTGGTTGTCTTACTCCTGGTATTATAAGGATGTGTTGTCTCGAAGTTATCTTGAAAGATGCTATCCGAGAAGTGTCAAAAAATGTTTGGAGAAGACTCTTCTTCTTGAACTATCTCTTGTTCAACTACCTCCTCGGGAATCTCAGGAGGCATC
>SNQJ01S0016463.1:96900-112633 GCA_010110895.2 Picea sitchensis
AAGTTATCTTGGGCTTCTAGAATTGTTTGAAGAGCGCATTGCAGACTTTCTAGATTAAGGCCTTCGGTGGTTGGATTAGGTCGGTTTGCAGGAAAAGGCTTCCGGAACAGGGGCTTGTAAGGCCCTTTGCTCAAGGAAGCTTCTTTGGTCATCCTTTTTAAGTCTATAACTTGATTCGACAGTTTTTGTACAACTTTAGTTAAGTTTTCTAAATCAGAGTTTTCAGGTTGTGTTTTACTTTGAGAGGATCTAGGGAGGATTTCGATCTTCTTTTTCGAAGAAGAACTAGTCTCTATTTCGTTGCTAGTAGAATCTTTAAGACTAAGAATGTCTTTTTCAATCTGGCTGGCCTCCTCGAAGGCTTCTAACAACGTGGCTTTCTTAGATTGTTTAACCCAAATAGCTATACTTTGATGCAAAGCTTTAGTGTAGTATGCTATTATAAGACTCTCAGCAGGCATGGAATTCGCAGGGATTCGGTTTTTAAGTGTTAAGAATCTTTGATTAAAGTCTTTAAATTTTTATTTTGGGTTCATTCTTAAGCTAGAAAGATCCATGACTAGGACTTCCGAAGGTTTACCGTCTCCGAACTTTTCCAAAAAGAATGACTCAAACTTTTCCCAAGACACGATGGTATGGGGTTGCTAGGCAAAGTACCATGTGGATGCATTACCCTCAAAAGTATAAGGGAACAACCTATAGACAACATATTCATGTTCGACATTGCGGAGTCTTATGGATAACATAAACGTTTTAATGTGATCTTCAGCTATTTGTTTTGAGTCAGGGTCAAACTTGGGAAGCCATTTCTTTGGGTGCTTAGGTAAGGGATGTTGAGCTCCAGGTACGGCTACGGCATCCTGATCAAGCCAAGGTCTAGCAGGGTTGTTCTGATTTTCCATTGGGTTAGTGGGTGTGGAAGGCTGAGAAGAGGAATTGCCTTCGTTAGAGGAATCTCCTCCAGAAGAGGAAGGAGATGATGGAGGTGGTGAAGGGGGTATCCCATATCCTCCTGCAGCAGGATTTAAGATTGGATCTGAAGGATTCACAGTAAGGTCAGTGCCTCCTAATTGTTCTCTGATATCAAAGAAGTCCAAAGGTTGGCCCCACGGTCAGTTAGGTTGCCTCAAACGGTCTAAGGAACTATGTGTTTTTATAAGAGATTGACGGACAATCTCTTGTATGTCACCACCTATAGGATTAGGGGTTGTTGGCTCAACTGTGATCTGTGGATCGTCGGTTGAAGTAGTTGTTGTTTGAAGGGGAATATTATCATTTGAATGGCTTCTAGTCACTATAGGTGAGCGATTAGGTGGTGGAGGAGTATTGTGACCGCCTCGTGCCATTAATTAAATTCAGGCCCTCCTTCTAGCGCCATTTGTTGACGAGCGAAATTGACTGTCCATCAACTGAGAGAGTGGAACCGGTCCGGGGTTGTCTAATAACCAATCCATTTGGGATGAACCACCCTGATGAGTTTAGTGGCTCTGTTAGCTGATCTAAGTCCTAAAACTTAATATTAAACAACCTAAAACAAAATTAACTATTCTATATATACAATATACTAACTAATACTATACTAACTCTAACTAATTAACTATCTAACCACTAACATAAATAAATCTTATTCACAAAATATACAATATTAACAATTTACAGATTTAAATAAAACCTGAAAAACTCATTTGCATTCTGCCCTAAGACAGGGAGATATTTTTTTGTTGATTTTCTAATTTTATGAAACAGAATTTAAATAAAAACCGACTAAACTAAACAACTAATATACTAATTCTAACTACAAATCTAACTACACATATATCTAACTAAAATACTAATATTATACTAACAAATTACCTATTAAATACTGAAAAACAAACTGACCTGGAAAAACGCTCCAGATTTGTCCTATATGTAATGGTTGTCTTAGCTGATCAGAGGGAGGAAACCCACACCGAATTATCTGGAAGCTTGTTGTAAACAATAAGCTGCAATGCTCTACAAGTATGATTACAGGACAAACAAGACATAAAAATTACAACAATCTTATGATTTATAAATCTTCACAGTTAGATAAACCTGTATGCAAATACTTATACAAAATTATTCAATTAATGAAGAAGAGAAATCTGTGATTCATCAACTGAAACAAAGTAATTTCTGTATTTTTAAGTAATGAAAGAAATCAAATATGGATAAAACATTAATTAAATCATATGATTCTGCAATAGACTATGATAGCTAAAGTATTCTATAATCAACTGCAAATGACATGCATAAACTTGAAACAAAAGATTGATATTATGAAAGAGAAAGCTGTAGCAAAACATCAATTCATGTCTCAGTTTTCATTAGAAATCCATAGCCTGGTTCTCCCACAAGTGAGGATGCTCCTTATTACAAAAAATAATAAGTATTTAAAGACCTTCTACAGGGTAAAACATCACTGTAGAAGTTATCAAAACTGTTTACATAAAATCTCGGAAGATATCCTAAGTCTGACTAAACTAGGATCCTAAAATAAAAACTAAATCACACAAATATCTCCTAGACTGTCCAGCATGTCCAATGCAATTCGGATGTACCTGAAAAGGGTTAAAAATGGACAAATTAGAAGGGTATTTTATTGATAAAATGATAACAAATCCAATTCTATAGACTAGCTATAGAATCTTGTGATTTTGTAGCTGGTCTAAATAAGACACAGAATCAACATTAAAATCAACTCAAATATTTTAAAGAATTAAATTCAACTAACATCTAATATCTATTTGAAAACAAATCCTTCAAATTGAAATTGTTATACTAATTTGAAATCAAACAAGACCAAGATCAATCAAATGACTACAGAGATACGTGTACTCTATTTCGTTTGTTGTCACAAAATCGGGTAAACAGAATCGTAATGAACAGTAATGAAATCGATTCATAACCAATTGAAATTGATACAGTTAAACCAATCCAAGGCCATTGTTATGTTGCCTCATCAACAGGAAACACAATCGAATCCATATAAAAACAGCAAGATCATTTTCAAATTGACATAACTGTATTAACATAACAAACAATCTATGCCATGAGCGAATCAAATTAGAACTAGTGCATAAATTGTCATAAATGAAATCACAAAAAGATCAATCAATTGATAACAGGGTTCGTAAGAGTTTTCTGATCGTTTTTTATTGCAAATTGTGGCAGACAAAATCATTCATGAAATCATTTCTTGAATTCATTTTGAAATGGCTATTACCCGAATTTCCTCATACCAATTTGATAGAAATAACATAAGTCGATCTGAGTTAACAAACTCATTTGAAAATTAAAATTAACAGAGTTGCAATCAAGTCTATTTTTGATAGGAATACAACTCATAAAATCGATCATACTAACTGAAGATACACAACAATTCAATCAAGACAAGAGTGAATCGAATAGTTGGGGTTTAACAAAATCGTCGTGAATCAAAACTGCTCCATGATTCAGGCGTAGATATCATTTGCATAGGCTTAAATGAGAATATCGTTTTCATACATACGAAACAGAGTCGTTCCAAAATCATGGTATACAAACTAAATTAGAGCCGATATAATCTAACCATAACAAAATTATACCAAATTGAAACATGATCGTGCTCTAAATTTAGCATGAAAACCTCTAGTTCAGATTACATACAAACAAATCCAATCGAAAGCAAACCATCAATTTCATTAACTCAATAGAAAAACAAATCAAATCTGATGAAAACCTACCAAAGGCTAAACTGGGCATGAGTAAATCGTGTATCCAAATAAAAACTTCATTTAATTTTAGCAAAGAAAAAACAATGTATAGGATGATCGACATTATGACAGAGCCATTTCAAATGATAGACAGAGCTATTTGAAAACTGAACTCGCATCATTATATTAATTCGAGGAATTCAAAAACGAAAATGATATCAGAATTCATACCTGGATGACGAGAAGACAACTTGATCATGACATTTTGGAATTGACAATGGTTGTGGCCGATTCAACATTCCTAAATACGATGGAACCAGTAGTTTTTGCTTCATATCAGTTGCTTGAAGCTTGTCCTTTTGGCTGGTCAACACTGCAACTTGGTTTTCCAATGCTTGGATCTTTGACTGAAGTAAGGGAACGTCGATATAGTATCATTCCAACCACACATCACATTGGTCACATGACAACTGTCCAGGCTTCGAAAAAGCAGGTGAGGGTTTGGTTACATTGCCGAGGGTTTCGTTAGGTAGCTTGATCCCTGGGTAATTGGGATTGTTCTTTAGGCAAGGGGGAAGATTATAAATGAAATCGTATGGTGGCTCGGAGCACAGACCCTATGAGTAAGGGTACTCACTAGCTAGGAAGCATTCTATGTCAGAGTCTGAATCCTCACTAAGGACTATGGGCTTCTGCTCAGCACTAGGTTTAGGTTTATTTCTAGCCATTCTCGAGATAAGCCGAGCATTCCTTTTACCTTTTCCATCAACAGTAGGGTTACCTCTAACCTTTTTGGTCACACACTTTTTTATAGCCTTAGCCTTCTCAGTTATAACGTCGGATAAGTCAATATTAGGGTCGACTGAGGGTTTAGAACAGGGCAGTAGGACATGGAAGGGCACGAGTGGAGTGACCTTAGCTTCATTAATCACAGGCTTGTCAATCTAGACAGGGTCTGTATGATCAAAACTGTTTCGAGCAATAAAAGCTCACCAACTTTCCCCATGGAGATTAAGTGATGAACAATGATGGTTCTAATTAGGCCATGGTGGAATAGGATACTATCGGCCTTCTCCCTTTTAAACCTTTTTGACATTTTGTATAGGCTACGCTGGAAATAAAAAGGCATATTTAATGGATACCCCATAAAATTCATTAACAGTCGAAGGTGATAAAGAAAAATGAGTCCATATCGACCCTCACAGGTCACGAATTGTTTGACCACCATCAAAATATCATGCCATCATGGTTTAAGCATGGAAATGGGAATACCTCTATCACAGGATGTGAACTTTCGCGAGATGAACAGAAGTGGCCACGACACCTCCTCCACTTTAGAATTTTTGAACCAATGCTTGCCCATGGATGGTAACCTGATGGCAGAACTAATGAACTCTTCACTGATTTCCAACTGAATGTCACCCACCTTGGCTCTACAGCCATCAAAATTCAGGGCAAACTGTTATGCGACAGATAGATTAAAACCCTCGAATTGTTGTACAAAGGTGAGCCAACCGCTATCCTCTAAGTCTTTCCGGGCATTGTCGAACAACATCAAGGCTTGGCTACCGTTCGGCTCAATTTGCACCACCGGTGCCATGGAGCCAAGCACATGGTAAGTCTAGGGTTTGGATCATAGCACACACAGGAGCAGAGTGCACGAAGGGTTTCCCGATGCTAGCAGAGGTGAAACAGGGATAAGGGATAGGCATAAATGACATTTTGCGAAGGTGGTGGAGCTTATTTGTTGGTCGTGCATAATAGTTATTGCCAATGGTACAACCGTCGATGCTTATAGCTATTCAACCCACTATAGTATAGTTTAACAATCATGCCATTTTCCCGACCAATGAAACCAATGGTAAGTGTATTAATCATTTGCGCAAGCAATGGTTATACCACAGTTTTAAAACCAAACATACAAATTGAAATCAATACCAAGTGTTCAACCATGTGACATGCGTTTTATCAATTCATATCAAGAGTTTAAGTGAGGTACCAATGCATTTTGAACTAGGTGTCATATCAAATGAAATATATCAAGGGTTTAACCATAACTCCTAAATATTTTATGAAGCCAATGTGCAAAGTAATTTGATCAAATAACATGTAAATCTAACTGCCAATGCATCGCAATTTAATGAGACAAAGTCACACAATCAATCCAAGGATGTCAAATGAGTGCAGATCAAAAGGTCTTGCCAACTGTATAATGATAAGTAAAATGTAAGCGCAATAGGCATATTGACAACAAGGATAATGACAATTCAATAATGATTCTAATGTGACTTCGAAAGACCAAGTTTTCATGCTTACAGGCATGAAAACAAATGAAGGTAGGTGTGCAAATAGCGCAAAAATAAAAGTTTCGTTTATTTCATAATTGCGACAAAAAATTAATGTTTTCAAAACATTGGCGTAGGCAGCTTATAAGACAGTAGAAAAATGTGAATTGGCTGCCAACAATGGTGACACACTGGTAGAAGCTGTTATCTTTGTCAAAAGAGGTAATTCAGATTAGGACAACAAAAATAATTCCAACTCAAAAATAACAACTAGAAAATCATATGAACATCATCATTAACCAATTATTCCAACAGTGTTTTAAAAGATGAAAACAGATAAGAGTCTTAAGACCAGCGAGTCACGATATTAAAGATAAAATATCCAATATTGTTGACAGAGCCACTACTGCTAGCAGGCGTCCATAGCCTCGACAGGGTTTCCATTTAACCCACTCTGACATCTGTATCCTGCCAAGAAGTTCTAGATCAGAATAAAGGACATTAAAGAGGATTCTTATTTGCAAATTTTCATATACCCGACATTTCTTCGCTACCAATGGGCCTATACAATACCCCGACGAAGTTGTCTTGGTGTCATGCATGCATTTACCCGCTGCCAGCAAACCCGTTCAGCATCCCGGCGGGTTTACAAGAACTTCCCACAGCTCTTTTATTGATTTATTTTATTTATTTTTCAAAGATATATAGTTGAGCGGGGTGACGCTGAAAATTATGATATTTTAACTCATTTTATTTTATTTTATTTTATTTTTTTTAGACCTCGTCATATTTTTTTTTTAGAACTGTCCTTTATTAAGATCAAGATATGTTTTATTTACAAAAACAACTTCCTAAGGCAGGGAGGCATCTTCTGAGTCATTCCCTTAAGGAATAGGGACAACGTAAAAAGATAATAGATGATCATGACACGCTTTACTCAGAGATTAGGTGTCATACAAAATTCATTTCTCCATTAAAGGGGGATGTTAGAATAATTAAGAAACATCTATAATCTATTAAAATAGAATATTGTTTAGAGTTTGTTTTATTGGTACACAGATTGAGGTTGTAGGTGGTTTGAGATCCACTTAGATAGGAGTAAGATCTAATCTACTCATAAACTATAAATGTAATTGATTTATATCCTTAATGTAAGCTTCATGAGCATCGTATCACTTGTGTGTGGTTTATTTCTAAGTTTTTATTCCTCTCTTGGGCCTGCTCTCAAAATTGTTTCTACTTTTTCACATTTTCTACACATTTTGTCGCAATTTTACTTAATACAAAATATCCTAGTTTCTGTTAAAAAAAACAAAAATAATAATATATACATTAGTTAATAATAACATTATGTGGGAGTGTATAATATTAATGATCATGATCATTATTAATGTCCACTGAAATCAATATCGATCTCTCAAACCTTAAAAAAGGTAAGGAATTGCTTGTTTTTCTTTAGAACTTTATTTCTATGTTCGAAAAGATTTAAGAGAAGCATGCCTAACTAACCATAGTTTTGATGAGTTGGGAAGGTCAATATTGTAACAAATAATTTGAAATTGAGATCTAATTTGGGTGTACTTGTTTTGGGAATTTCCAACGCCTTGTTTGACCATGGATCTCTTGAGAGTTTGTTCTTGTTCTTTTGCAAAATAAAAAAGTCGAGTGATTTTATTTATAAAGAACACAATTACATAGTCATATTCTATATAGAATTCCCTTTTTTGCTCCATGAGACTCACCAAAATGACCTATTAACTATTCCTTATAGAGAAAAAAAAATACAGGTATCTATGCCTCATTACATACATTAAAAAACAAAAATTCAAGTACACAATTTTCAAAAGTAAAAAAAAGAGCTCTCATTCAATCAATGAGGGTTCATTCAACTTTCTCTCAATGTATTCTGTTGTCACATAGAAATTGTGAAGTAATTATATCCAAGGTTCATGTGTATATTCAAAACAAAATTTATGATTGTTTTTTTATACAAACTAGACCTCTCGGTCCAAACCTTGGCCTTCTTTTGATCATTTATATAATGTCATGTTATTGTCCCTATAAACATGTGCATGAGAGATATGACAAAAAACAAGTTGAAGTGACCTGACAATAGTAAATGAATGTTGGAGAGTGCAATTCCTCAATTATGTTTATTTTCCCATCCACTGAATAGTCAAAACAAGATCCCCAAAAATTTGGATTTTCTTTACTTTGTATTCTTATGCTAGCATTAAAACCTATTTAAGTGCCAACAACTTGCTATAATTATTTATTCCATGTTCAAAACCTACTTTGAAAGATATGTTGTGATGCATCGATAGGTGGATTATCCCTCCAACACCACCCCTTGGAGGGGTCCTTTGGGAGGCATTGTCGAAGTAATCCCAAGGTATATTCCGATTGAGATAAGATTCTATAGACTCGTGTACAACTTGCTTATATTGGATCTAAGGAAAGACATATAGAATGTTTAATTCTTGTACAACACATTTCAAATATAGTGTTTCTTTATCCTCAGACAGTTTCAGGATTCTACCCAACCATATTCCCCAAGAAACATTTATTGGGACTCCTATGAACCTTTTAATTTCTTTATTTGTGCACCATATCCTGAAAGCCTCATCGATGTTGTTTCTTACCCATACATTTTTTAAAGCAATCACACCTTCCACCACTTCCCAAAACCATTTTGTAAATGGGCAAGACATGAATATGTGAGAATTTATTTCTTCATCTAGTTGGCGTAGACAACACCAACCAGGTCCCACAAAGTCCCTCTTTTCCAGAATGCCCCATGTGGGAGCTTTATAATTCATAATCAACCACACAAAAGTTTTAGAATTTTCTAGAATCTTGAGCTTACATGAAACTTTCCACCACCACTCCTAAAAATCCTTTCTTCCTTCAGTAATGTAAATCTTATATCCAAATTTTGGGACATATTCACCAATTGGATTTTGGGACTAAATAAGTTGATCTTCCTCACCTCTTATCATGATAAATCTATTCTTTGAATCATTTTTGTACCTATGCAATATAAAATCATCCTCTTCCTCTAATCTTATCTCCCTCTAGGTTAGCCAATGTTGTTGCCAAGGAATTTTCATGTACCTGCTTTCTATCTACCTTAGAGTATAGTAACCTCTACTTCTTAACTCTTAATATTTTTTCTTATTTTAACGATGTTAATTATTTCAATAATGTGTGTGTGTGTGTGTGTATGTTTATAAACTATCATATTGTATGATAAAAGTATGGACAAAATTACAAAGGATTTATTGTCTACCCTCTTCCTGAGAGGCTTAAGTGATACTAGGAGAAGAAATTATCAGGTATAATTTGTAGGAGGATGGTTTTTGTGAGCTTCTGGAATCTGGCGATTGTCCTCATCATGTTCAACAAATTGGATTCCCAAGTGAGTTTCTATGATTGTGATATTCTTATCCATGGCCTGATTTTGTAGATGGAGATAGTTTTTCTGCATCATGAGGTCATTTAGAACAACTTTCTTGTCTATAATAGCTTGGGCGAGAAGGGTTTTGATGAGCCAATAGAGCTCAATCATTTTGAAATACTTTGATTATATTGTTCTAGTAGACCCAGAATCCAGAATCCAATTTAGCATATTTGATGTGATTTCACTATCCAAAGTATTATGTCTAATTTGAAGAGCATTTGACTCCAGCTCTTCTAGGGAAACACAGGTTGGAGAAGGAGTATGGGTATGGTACAATTCTGAAGTGTTGATGGCATCCTGGTGCATTCTCAGGATCGGTAAGCGCACTAAGGAGAGACAACACATGTTGCTTGTGTGACCTCTTTCCATGTTATCTTCCACAAGAGGGCAAGTGAAAGAGTTGAGAACCCAAAAACCAAATGTGGAGTAAGCTAAAAATTGAATGCTATGAACTCTATGGAAGCCACTTGCATAGAAAACTCCAATTGTTCACGTATATCTGTTTTTGAGACCATAAGAATGGGATTTCAAAGAGAAATATAGAAGATAAATACCTGAAGGGAATAATTAGAGGGAGAGAAGACTTACTGTAGTCGTAACTTCATCAGTTATTTCCATTAAAGGTTGAGGAAGCTTAATGAGTTGTTGTTGGTCTGTCCATTTATGGAGAGTAACCATATTTCATCAGGGGATCATACTGGTAATGCCAAAACTAGCCTTGATGTGACGATTTCCTGTATGGAGGTCATGTTTATTGATTGCGGTGGTTTTGTCGGATCAAGTCATAGCTTCTCCATTAATGGATGGAGATGGCTAATTGTTGGTGAATTTAATTAGGTTGCATGTCCACATGTGGTAGTGGATGTAGAAGTTGGTTGTCATCATGGTGACTTCTATTAAGGGAACATGGTCTTTGATTGGCACTCGAATCGGGTGTGTGTGTGTGTGTGTGTGTTATTTGTTATATGTTGTATGATATATAATTGGTAATATGTTTTTCTTTCCAAGGAAAAATAATTGAAATCTTATTTATAATAAACAAAATTACAATGTCGTATGCCTTAAGGCATTCAAAAAAGTGATTTGTAGCCTGATTAAGCATAACAACTTTGAATACACGCATTACAAATCATATATCTAAATAAATAAATAAAATTTGTTCATTGACTTAAAAGGACATAGACTACATCTTTCAATAGAAGGATTTGAAAACTGTCCACTATCACAAAACTATGGGATATATGAACAACAAGGTATGACTATACATGGCTATAAAAAAAAAAATAGATCATTTCAAATATAAACATCCATAATATATCCATCATGGAATATTTATATCTATGGTGCATTGGAGAACTCATCTGTATGCCCATCTTGAATGATGGATATGGTCCAAGTACCTCGCTCTAGTACTAATGCCTCTTTTGAATGGCCATCAACAACCTTGTTCCTATCCTTGTATATATAATACAAATAAATATGTGAGAAGGTTGACATTTGTTGTTGGATATCATCAAAAACTATTTTTGTAAAGTGAAATCATTGAGGGATTCATCCTTTTATATCCATTGAATAACCAGTAGAGAATCCCCAAAAAATTGTAAATGTGTAACACCATATTCTTAAGCTAACTGTAGTGTTAATTTGAGAGCCATCAGTTCATAGTAATTGTTAGTTTCCTTCCCTATCCTAACTTTGAAGGATATACTGTGATTTTAGGAGAGATAACCTACCGAACCTTATTTAGGGGGATACCTTTGAGAGGCACCATCAAAGTATGCCCATGGGATGTCCTTGTTGATGACTTCTTCTTTGATTCCCCATGTTTTTTTTTTTTCATCTACCTGTGGATATGTATTTAGTATATTTAGAGATTGGATTGCACATTTGAGGGGAAGTTTCTCATGTCCTTCAAATAGCTTTGGTCTTTTTTGGTAGCTTCAAAAGAAAATGGAGGATGGGGCCTAAAAAATGAATTCCTCTTCTCCAAGGCCTTAGTACAAAAAATGTATGGAGGCTTGTACAAGAAAAATGATTGTGGGTCTAAGTAATCAAATTCAAGTATTTGTACCCAACTATAGTTGACGAATTGCTTAGGAACCTTGAGAAATAGGTGCATAATGTATCAATTGTCTAGAAAGTTGTGAACTCAACCTTCTAGCTAGTTGGTAACTAGTTGATCTAGAAGATGGGTAGAAGAGATAAATCCCATAATAGGCTTGATCCCTAGATAGGTAGTAAATTTTCCCATGCATTACCCTCTTGCATGATATAAGAACTAAGAAAAAGAAGTTTTTTCACTAATACAAATTTGTGAAATGGGAGAAGTCTACAAATTGGCAACAAAAATGGCCCACCTAGGAGAAGGTAGGTTTGGGAGAAGATATAGTGGAATAATGGAAGTGATATTATTGGCACAGGGGCAAACCTAGGGTTCAATGCTAAAACAATGAACCAACAAACCCCTAACTACCAGCCCTTTCGGCAACAACTGTGAAGCAGATGAAGTCTCACTCGAGGTAGAGGCAGGGGTGGTTGCATGACTCGAATGTCTACAACCTTAGCTAGGACATAGATCTGTTATTGTAAAACTTTAATAGAGCACTTATCAGTTATAATTCACCAATATTCATCCTTAGTTTATAGCGCAGCTAAACCCTAATAATAAAGCAGCGTAGTATTCACCTAGATCTAGTATATTCAAGCACTAAGCACATCAACATAGATCAGATATAACCTTTATTCACATTATTCAGCACTAAGCTACCATATCAGATCCTTCTAAGAATATACTAGAGAACTAAGCATTAAACCATATAAACAAGACCACAAATCAAACACAACACAAGATATAAATGGTTCACCCCCACCCTAGGGATACATCCACCAACTCTTTGTCTTATATATTAGCTTCTTTCAATCTTCTTATATGCACAGAGCCTCAAGATCAACTACGCAGAGGACATGAGATCTGCGGACTCTTCGCTAGATCCTCCTTCCCCAAGTTAGGTTACAATACAAAGCCTACATAGAGTCTCTTACAGTCACTTGCACTCAGCCTTGCAAGTCTCACATAGCATGCACAAAGCACTTACAACCATTACTTGCACTTAGTACAACTTAAAAATGACTTTGCTTGCACATAGCACAACATCACATAGATACATATCTCCTTACATTGCCTAGACATCTATTTATACATTAAAAAAGGGGCCTAAACATGCGTAAACCCATGGGTCGACATTCCCATACTTGTTACATAAGACCAAAACCCAAAAATCTCTAAAAAGGGGCCAAGATCCCACGATCTTTGCTTAATCTTGCACTTCGCCTTTGGCATCCTATCGAAGTCTCAAAAATAGGTCAAACATGACCAAGGATCCACAAAACTTGGTCGAGCGCCAACAGGCCCCCAACACTCACCTGTGACTCGTCTCAAGTCACTCTATTTTGGGTAGTTATACCTCGAAAGCCTCGAGTTGCTTCAACCTATTGTTGTGCCATGGCCTCCTGCTCAGCAAACTCTTGGATAAAAGCTTCGTTGATAGGTCCCTCTAAGCGTTGTTCAGCTGCAATGACGACTTGCACCAGTCCTGCTCCTCGACCTTCAATCCATGAGAATAGTTGGCAAGCCTCATCCTATATAGGTTGGAGCCTCTGAGTCACTTCCATGAATTTTCTCTAAATGGTGTGGACCTGTTGTTGGGAAATGTGTTTTTCTTGGGATCGCTTCATTCTCTCAACTGTTGACAAGGGCTTCAACTACACCTGTATTGTTTCTACTTGTTGCTTTGCCTCCTGGAGCTGTGACTCCAAAGCCTTTAATTCAGGATCCTCAGTGAGCTATTCATAAGTGTGGACACTACGATCACTTAGATGTTTAAATTCCATAGCAAGGACCTTTATTCTCTCAACTGCGCTTCGAGCAGTTGCTTCTCTTTGATCTCTCACATCCTACAGAGTGCTAGGTATTGTCCGTAGCTCTAAGTTTGTTATTATTTGTTGTAGCTGTTGGATAGCTTCCGCGAGTTGTGCTACTTGATGTTCTACTTGTTCTTCTGCCTTTGGCTCTAAGCCTGTCACATAGCGAAGTGCTATGTCGACTACTTCTTTCACTTCGAGTTGTTCTGCGAGCAACTGTTCTTTTTCTTGGTGAATATGCGCTTTCTCCTCTTCAAAATTTGTTTGGAGAGAAACCTTCTCCTGCTCTGCAGCTTGGCATTGTTCTATGACTACTTCTTGCACTTTCTTTAAGGCCTATGTGGCTTGTTCTATTTCTTCCTGAGTGTGACAAAGCTGGGCTTCAGTCACATCCGCTAGTCTATGGAGTTGTGCTGGATCATCTCCCAACTCTGGTTCTTCCGACGATAGGGGTGCAATGGATACTACACGGCTGGACCGAAGAGCTTGTTGTACCCCTCAAAGTTCAACCTCAACTATGTCATAAATCTCCTTTTACTTGGCTTCATGTTTCTGCAATATTTCCTGCGAGGCGTCATTTACAATTGTGATGATGAAGTCAAAGTCATATACAGTGAGCATAGTCTGCATCTTAGCCAAGGTGGCTCTGGATTTCTTTCAGGAAGAGGGTTTCGAGGGAGAAACCTTCCTCTTCTCCAAGGGATCAGCCTCATTTCTAGGTGGTGTTACTTCACCTTGCTTCTGCTCATATTATTTTATATTTGTCTCTTCTAATTCGTCATCACCCCCTCGACTAGGTGATACTGAAGCAATCTCTTCTGATGTGCTTCTTAAATCTCGGACTTCTTTGGGATTCTTCCTTCTGCTGGTTTTGTGTGTGTCATGTTCTTTGTGGGAAAGCTATGATTTGTCAAGTTCAGGGTCAGACATCTCTATAGGGTCAGCAGGGATAAGGAGGTATGTTGACCAGTCCTTAATTATATCCTTGAGGTCCTCTTCTGTGAGATTTTAGTATGACTGAAGCTCCTCTTTATCCTCATAAGGCCATGCAGTGATATAGATGAAGTGTCAATCTACGCGGAACTTCATGAGGGGTCGGAACCAATGTAGGGTGTTTGGAGTCATGCAAGATTCAGCTTTGATATCCCTCTTTAGTTGGAGATAATACATATGAAATACCACATTCGACTGCCACTGTTTTCCCATATCGCTCAAGTACCAGAGCATGGTGAACTTCGCAACAAGTGGCTTGAACAGTTCAATGTCTAGGAAGGTTGCACCTTCCTGTTAGAATATGAAAGATTTTTCTTGTTTTACCATTGACAATACCCTTGTCACCCAACCATAGGCCGAAGCCACCCTCTTAGCACATTGACCTTGACAGAGAAGAATACTGATATCAATAAATAGCCAAGAAAGGCTAATGCACCAGGCAAGAAAAATAACCAAAGCTGATCAGATAGTCCCACCCAGAAACTTGCACACAAAACTGCCAACTGCAGTGTGCACAACTAGCTCTCTGCAATTCTGAGAATGTGTATAATGAAAAACTAGCACCCTGTATTTATAGTAATCTGGCAGGCTTACTAGGGCCGACTTCTCCTTCTAGGTACTAATTAATTCATATTAAATATATTTCTGCAACCGACATTTCATCTAGGGTTTCCTTTACTTCTTTGCTTCCTTCCGAAATATTCTAATCTCGTCATAGGTCACAATAGAGGTTCATACCTCCCGAAGCTACCATAATATTAACACTCCCTCCTAGCTAGGGAGGTATGGTATTGAGAACAATAGACCATTCAACTAGTAGCATCACGAGCACTATCATTATTATCCAACTGGATAATTTCCTATGACAACTGGTATAATATCAATTGATAGAACACAATTGTGTCTATCCACGGTAGTACACAACTACTCAAACCGTGACACATAGTCAGAAACAGTGGAACATATCCACCACAGTAGTATATCTCTACTGTCTGGAGGCAGGTAGTCTCCATAACAATCATCTAATGCCAACTAGCACAGAAAAATATTGTTAAAATAGAAATTAATCATCTGGGCCAATATTTCACTCATGTCTGTGAGATATGAAAGAATATCTGCCCTCAGAATAGAATAATGAGATATAAGGACTATTCTTCTCAAGCAAGGAAGAATAAATGTCCTGTCTTCTGAACCTGGACCATTCCCCACCCTAGGCCATTCTTCCTACACTAATCAAAATGCACCCTGGAGAGAATGTATAAACCCTAAAGAATGTCTGTCTCTGATTGTTGAGCCTGGACCATTCCCCACCCTAGGCCATTCCTCCTACACTAATCAAAGTGCACCCTGGAGAGAAT
>SNQJ01S0016463.1:116134-156786 GCA_010110895.2 Picea sitchensis
CTTGATCTCCCATCATGTGCCTAGAAGCTCCACTATCGATTATCCACATGTCATCTTCAATCGTTCTAGTAAGTGTTGAGTAGTGTAAAAGACTGATTGTTTCACTCATGTCTTCGGTTGACCGGTAACTAGTCATGCCTTGATCCAAAAATTCAACTTCGTCGTTTCTATATTCTAAGAGAGCCAAGAGGTGTGATAAGTTAGGGCGCATCTGAATATCTTCTTTTTGAGCGAGATTCTCCATTGCAAGGTGTCAAATCTGAGATTAGGGTTTCTATAACAACTTCTGCTAGTAACCCTAGTAGCAGTGTCTTTGGAAGTTGCTCCTGCTAGTAACCCTAGCAGCAGTTCCTCAACAAGCTCAATATCCTAGTGGCTATTCTTCCTTCCACCATTTAAACTAAATGAAGGAGGTGTGGGCCCATAACCTATTAGAATATGAAATATTATGCTCGTTTTACCATTGACAATACCCTTGTCACCCAACCATAGGCCGAAGCCACCCTCCAAGCACCTTGACCTTGATAGAGAAGAATACTGGTAGAAATCAATAGTCAAGCAAGGCTAATGCACTAGGAAAGAAAAGTAACCAAAGTTGATCAGATAGTCCCACCCAGAAACTTGCGCACAAAACTGCCAACTGCAGTGCGCATGACTGGCTCTCTGCAATTCTGAGAATGTGTATAATGATAAATTGGCACCCTGTATTTATAGTAATCCAGCAGGATTATTGGGGCCGACTTCTCCTTCCAAGTACTAATTAATTCATATTAAATATATTTTTGCAGTCGACATTTCGTTTACGGTTTCCTTTACTTTTTTGCTTCCTTCCAGAATATTCTAATCTCGTCATAGGTCACAATAAAGGTTCATACCTCTCGAAGATACCATAATATTAACACTTCCAACATCTCCCAAGTGGTAAATGTGATGAGGATTAGGAGCCAACTAAAGTGGAACTCGTAGCCCTGATCCTGAGCTTCGCGACTGTCTAATTCTAGTTGGTTGACCAAGTACTTCACCCAGTTCATTTGTAGGCCTTCCACGCATTTTTCGACGAGGTCAACAACAAATCTTGTGACTTGTGTAGGTCGGTTCTTTATCACGAGCTTTCCTGCGATTAGCTGGTAGGCTAGGCGCATTGTGCCAGGGCGCGGTTTGAAGCCTTCCCTAGATAGAAGTTATGCGGGTTGAGTCCCTGCATGCTCAATCCGGTGATCCTATGGATCAACATCGGATCAACTGTGATACGCCAGTTTATCCATAGGTATCCACCATGGTAACATGAGAGAAGGAGATTAACAGGCGTTAACCTCATGGTGCCTTCCGAAATGTGGGATCTTCATTACATTCAGGAGGGTGGACTGCACGAGGTTCATCGTCCATGGCTAGGGGATTATTTTCAAGTTCTTCCCCTTCGTCCTAGTCAAGTATTTGTACGGGGTGAGCATATTATGATTCTTGCGGTCTCCTAGGTTGAAGTCATTGAACTTCACTGTTGTGATCTTATCCTATTGCATTCTAACTGCACGTATCCCCTTTGGGAGGTACGCAGTAACCAAGGTGTAATCAAAATCTCTCGGCACACTATCATGACTCACTACGCTGGCCAGAGGTGGGATGTAGTCAGGTAAGATGGTCGAAATTAGCTTCTCATTTTCTAGGTCATCTTTGTGCTTGGTTCTCTTTTCTGCTACGGCTCAGGATGGTCTGGATCTACGAGTGGTCAACGGAGAGGCTTACACTCCTCTTGTCAATGATGCTTGTACACCCACAGACATTACTCTTTCAGAAATTACTCTTTTAGTCACAAGGTCGATGAGTACCTCCTTCACAAACTCTTCGACTGCGCTAAGTTCTTCAGACATACACGCTCATGGGTGAATATCTCGGGTTTGAAGAGTAACTACTTAATGCAATGATATGGATGGTGATAGCTCGATGATCACTGTACAAAATCAACTAATCTACGAGCTCAGATAATCACGATTGGAAAAAAAATTCTCGGTTCAAGGCTTGATGAAATAGGTAGATAACTAGGTAACGGATCTCCAACATGCAAGAATCCTTCATTAATTCAGTTCTATCTGTTACAGTGCGGTCCCAATGATCTGATGGAAATCTTTCTGACCATAAATGCCATTCTAACCGCTCAGGGTGTCGATCTAATGGTTATACTATTTCCAATGGCTATATTGCTTCGCCATGGCGAAGTGTCATGCTATGTTGTTTTGCTATCCTGACGAAGTTCCAATTTTGCAAATTTTCCTTCTATGAAGTTCCCTCTGGAACCTTCTGTAACTTTTTGATCTTTGCTCTCTTCTTACTTAGTTTTTGAACCTTATTTCCAGTGATATTTGTCTCGGTATTCCTATTTCCATTCTAATTCTTGTCTTCTTTTGGCATAGCAACTTCGCGCTGTTGATATTCTTTCATAGGATTCAAGGGCAATACTTCTTCTCAATCTGGGGTAGGTGCTTCAATCTCTTGTGATTCCTCTTGTGTTCTTCCAACTTCGACATCCATGATTCTAAATAGCTTCAATCTGGTCTCATGTTCTTCAATCAAGTGTGCGATCCTCCTAGTCATGAAATCTTTCAACTCTTGCTTCTTATGCTCTAAGACTTCTTCTTCTTTCCTTCTGGCCCGATCCCTTTCAATCCAATGTTTTCCTATTAATATAGAAAATGGGGCATTGTCCTCAATAAATTTAACAACATCAAATTCTTCCTCTGTCGAAGTTCCATGAGCACTCATAGATATCTGGGTGGGTCTTCCACATAGGGTTATCAACTTTCCTCTAAAAAATCCTATTCCTCCTAATGAAGGAATCATAGAAGGTTTTCCTAAAGTTTCCCAAGTTCTTTCTGTCACTTGTGTTTATTCATAAAAAACACAGTCAATGTCGAAGTCTCCTATTCTTTCTTCTATGTACTCTTTTTCTTTGAATATCTCTGATAGGATGATATTTCGGTGATCATTTAGGGTTTCTTTCATTTGTAGAAATACATCATGTACAATGTTCACCTGTGTTTCTTCATCCAAAACACAGTCAATGTTGAAGTCTCCTATTCTTTCTTCTATGTACTCTTTTTCTTTGAATATCTCTGATAGGATGATATTTCGGTGATCATTTAGGGTTTCTTTCATTTGTAGCAATACATCCTCTGATTCTTTTTGGGGTTCTACCATGGTCTCAGTGTCTTGATCTTTCTTAGGGTCTTCTTGTCTCATATTCATTCTTTCAAGATTAGAAATCATTATAGGGCAATCTAAAACTTCATGATCCATAGCTTCACAACAAAGATAGCTAGGTCATCTACCAGGGCATTCCTTAGCAAGATGTTCCGGTCTTCTACAACTGTAATAAATGGTTAATCCTCATTTTATTTTAAATGATCCCCAACCTTTCATGTACTGCACACTAGGATCATGGTAGCTAACCTGCAAAAAATTATTTCTAGGATCCTACATCCATTTGTTAGTCCAAACATTCTTTCTATGCATAGGAATAACATATCTGCCACTATTTTTATCAGATCTACTCATATCAAACCTTCTTTCATCTATCTGCGCCCTACTTTTCAAGCTAGGAAATTTTTTATCAAACATACCCAGATCCATACTTTTGAAACAAAAATTTCCACTTATCTTACCTTTGACAAAGCACAAAGCTTTTAGATCTTACCTCTTATCTTCAGATCAGACTTCTTTGTTTAGCATAGAGCTTCATAAGTTAAGTAGGATGTTGCACACTGGGGCAACATATCTACGCACAGAGCTTTCACAGTTTCAAGTCAGATCTTCACACAAAGCTCCTTTTTCCTCAATTCCCAACAATCACAGTTTAGGTCCTGGCAACGAAACCATTTGTTGGCATAGGGGCAGACCCAAGGTTCAATGCTAAAACAACGCACCAACAAAACCCTAACTACTAGCCCTTTCGGAAACACCTTCGAAGCAAATGAAGTCTCACTCGAGGTAGTGGCAGGGGTGGTTGCAGGACTCCAGTGTCTACAACCTTAGCTGGGACATAGATCTATGATTGTAACACTTTAACAAAGCACTTAGTAGTTGATGGCACAGGGGCAGACCCAGGTTTCAACGCTATAACAACACACCAACAAAACCCTAACTATCGGCCCTTTCGGCAACACCTGTGAAGTAGATGAAGTATCACCTGAGCTAGAGGCAGGGGTGGTTGTAGGGCTCAGGTGTCTGCAAACTTAGGTGGGACATGGATCTGTGATTATAACACTTAATAGAACACTTAGCACCATTAGTTCATCATTATTTACCTAATATCTACTTCACAGATAAAACAGAGCACCGCAGCATTCACTCTGATCTAATATATTTAAGCACATAGCATAAAGAAATGGATCAGATCTAGTAGATTCAAGCACTAAGCACCACCTATATCAGATATAACATCTAGATTCATCATAAGCACAAAGCATAAATAGATCTATCTATCTATCTCTATAAAGCACTTAGCAAATAACACATAAATGCATTAGAACAACGCACAAAGAAGAATAACACAGTATTTACGTGGTTCACCCCCACCCTAGGGAGTCTTCCACCAACTCTTATTTTTTATTACCTTCAATCAGTCATCTACATGCACAGAGCCACAAAACCCTTACTCTGCATAGGACAGGAGATCTGTGCAACTTGCTAGATCCTCCTTCCCTGCATTACAACACAAATCCCTTCATAGTCTCTTACAATGAATTGCACTTAACTCTGCAAGTCTCATACAGTATGCACGAAGCCTTACAATTCATGATCACACAGATCCAACTCTTAGTACTTAGCTAACTTGCACAACTCTTTCGCACTTATTCAGCTACTTCTTACATTGCCTAGCCTTCTATTTATACAAACAAAATAGGCCTAAACATGGGTAAACCCATGGGCTGACATCCCATACCCATTACATATTTCCAAATCCCAAAAAGGACCCAAAAAGGGGCTGACATCCCACGATATTTGCTTCGTCTTGTGCTCCATCTTCGACAGGCTATCGAAGTCCCAAAATAGGTCAAACTTGACCAAGGATCTCCCAAAACTTGGTCAATGGCCAACAAGTCCCCAACACTCACTTGTGGCTCATCTCGAGTCACTCTGGTCTGACTAGTTCTACTTTGAATGCCTCGAGCTTGGCTCGAGTTGCTTTGACTTGCTGTTGTGCCACAACCTCCTGTTATGCGAACTCTTGGATGATTGCATCGTTGATGGGTCTCTCTAGACGTTGTTCAGTTGTAGTAACAACCTACTCTAGTTCTGCTCCTTGGCCTTCTACTTATGTAAACAATTGATAGGCCTTATCTTGCACAGGTTGTAGTTTCTGAGTTACCTCCATAACTCTACTCTGGATAGTATGGATTTGTTTTTGTGCAGTGTGTTTCTCTTGGGAGTGGTTCATTCTTTCCACAGCTAACAGGGACTTCAGCTGCGCCTATATCTTTTCGGATTGATACTTTGACTCTTGGAGCTACGACTCCAGTGCCTTCAATTCTGGGTTCTCCATGAGTTGTTCATAGGTCTGGCATTGCGATCAATGAGGTGCTTACATTCCAAGGTAAGAGCCTTGAGCCTTTCAACTACACTCCTAGCAGTTGCTTCCCTTTGGTCTCTTACATCTTGTGGGGTCTTGGGTATTGCACGTAGTTCCAAGTCTATGATGTGTTGTTGTAGCTATTGGATCACTTCTTCAAGTTGCACTACTTGTTGTGGAACTCGATCTTCATCCTTTACTTCTACAACTGTCACAGAGTGAAGTGCTCTATTGACCATTTCCTTTACTTCGAGTTGCTCTGTGAGGAACTGTTCCTTTTCTTATTGTAACTGTGATTTTTCTTCATCAAACTTCACTTGGAGAGCAATCTTTTCCCATTTTACAGCACTACATTTATCTACTAGTACCCCTTGTACTTGTGTCAAAGCTTGGGTGTCTTAAGTTGTTTCTTCATGTGCTCATTGAAGGTGAGCTTCGACTGTATCAGCCAAGTGGTGGAGTTGAGTTGGCTCATCTCCCAATTCTGGTTCTCCGGGCGCATTGGGGATTGAGTGGCTGGACTGTAGAGCTTATTGTACCCCTCAGAGTTCATTCTCAATTTGATCATATAGTTCCTCTTGCTTTGCTTCTTGTTTCTCTGTTATTTACAGCGAAGCATCTTGTAGGGTTGCTATGAGGAATTCGAAGTCATCGGAGGTGAGGACGGTCTGCATATTGGTAATGGTGGCCTTCACTTTCTTTTGGGAGGAAGGTTTCAAAGGCGAACATTTTCTCTTCTTCAGGGGATAAACTGCGTCTCCTTGCTTTTGTTCGACTTCTTTTTCATTCAACTCTTCACCATCACCTCCTTGCTCTGGTGAGATGGAGGCAGTCTTCACGGATGCGCTGTCTATCTCTTGGACCTCTTCGATATTATTTGCCCCGCTAGGTCCGGGTGTATCCTGTGTATTTTTGGGGCTATCGATGTTAGATATCTCTGCAGGGTCTGCTGGAACAAGAAGGTTCACCGACCAGTCCTTGGTGATCTCCTCCAAGTCCTCCTTCGTCAGCTTGTAGTAGGACTGAAGTTGTTGCTTATGTTCGTCGAAGCACTCTGTGATGTAAGTAAAATGTTGATATGTGTTGAACTTCATTAGAGGCCTAAACTGATGTAGAGTATTCAGAGTCATGCGAGGCTTGGACTGTATGGCTACCTTCAGTTGATTGTAGTACGTATGAAAAACAACATTTGACTACCATTGTTTATTCATGTCGCTTGAGTACCACAGTGTACTGAACTTCATGGCCAGAGGTTCAAAAGGCTCGATGTTTGGGAAGTTCATACCTTCTGGCATATCCCAGGAAATAAAATTTATCAGTATCAAAAGCCATCTGAAATGAAATTCATATCCTTGATCTTGTGCTTCTCTGCAGTTGAGTTTCAACTAGTTCACCAGGTACTTCGCCCAGTTCATCTGAAGGCCCTTCGCACACTTCCCTGTGAGGTCAACTACAAAACCGATAACTTGGGTATGGTGGTTCTTTCATACTAACCTCCTTGCAATCAAATGATAGGCAAGGCACACTGTGCCACTCTGGATATAAGCTACTTTGTAACCTCATGTGCCCTTCTTGATATCACCATAAGTGTCCTTGATCCACTGTGCTAGAGCATGATCCATGGCTTTTCCAGGGTAAAACTCTTGTGGATCGGGTCCTTACATACTCAACCCCGTGTTCCAATTGATCAATGTCGGATCAACTGTTATACGACGATTTATCCACAAATAACCTCCATGGTAACAAGACAACAATATCTTGACACATGCATTCACCTCCTGGTGTCGTCCAAAGTGAGGAATCTTCATGACGTTCAACAGGGTGCACTATGAAAGGTTCATAGTCCACAACTGGGGGATTATCTTCGAATTCTTCCCCTTAGTTCTGGTCAGGTACTTATGTGGGGTGAGCATGTCGTAAACTTTGCGATCTCTGAGGTTGAAGTCGCTAAACTTCAACACTGCAATTTTATCTTTGTTTGTGCGTATCCCCTTTGAGAGGTACGCTGTGACCAAGGTGTATTCGAAATCTCTAGGCATGTTGTCTTAATTTACTGCACCACTCAGGGGTGGAATATAGGTAGGTAATATGGTCGGGATCAATTTAGCATTCACTAGATCATCCCTATGATTGGTTCGCTTTTTGTCAGATGGTCGGGATGGTCTGGCTTCGCGATCAGTGGACAGAGAGATTGACAGTCCCCTCGTCTATGATGCTTGCACTCCTGTAGACATTGGCATGACTCTCTCAGTCATGAGGTCGATCAAAACTTATTCAACAATTTTCTCGGCAATGCTCAACTCATCCGACATACACACTCGGGGTTAATGATCTCAGGTTTGAAGGGTAACTTAGACACTACAATAGGATAGAAGGCAATAATGCAATGACCACTGTGTAAAACCAACAAGTTTGCAAGCTCAAATTCATGATTGGAAAAAGTGTTCTCGGTGCATGGTGCGATGAGATAAACAGGTAACTCGACAATGGGTATGAAGCCTTCATTAACTATGTTCTATCTATTATGGCATGATCCCAACGGTCAGATGGAAAGATGTATGTCCATAAATGTCTTTCTGCTCGTTCGAAGTGTTGGTATAATGGTTATAGTGTCCCCAACGACTATATTGCTTCATCATGGTGAAGTACCATGTGTCGTTGTTCTGATATCCTGGCGAAGCTCCAATTTTGCAAATTTTTCTTCTATGAAGTTTCCTCTGGAACCTTTTGCAACTTGTCGATCCTAGCTCTCTTCTTACTTAGCTTTCTAGCCTTCTTCCCAGTTAGCTTCGTCTCAGTATGCCTTTTTCCATTCTGATTCTTATCTTCTTTTGACAAAGTGACTTCACGCTATTGAGATTCTTTCCTAAGATTTGTGGATGATTCTTCTTCTTTATCTGGAATAGGTACTTCAATATTCAATGGTTCTTCTAGTGTTCTTGCAACTTCTACATCGGGATCTCTAGTGTTAAATGGCTTTGATCTGTTATTTTGTTCTTCAATCAATTCTGTGATCCTTCTAGTCATGAATTATTTTAACTCTTTCTTCTTCTGTTCTAAAAATTCTTCTTCTTGTTGCCTTTTGGCCTGATTTCTTTCAATCCAAGGTTTTCCAAGTAGCATGGTAAATGGGGCATTGTTCTCAATAAATTTAATAATCTCAAAATCTTCCTCTGTCGAAGTTCCATTGGCATTCATAGGTATCTGGGTGAGCTTTTCACATAGGTTTATCATCTTTCCTTTGAATATTCCTATTCCTCCTAATGAAGGAATCATAGCAGGCCTCCCTATAGCTTCCCAAGTTCTCTCTGTCATAATATTCACCTGTGTTTCCTCATATAGAACACAGTCAATGTCAAAGTCTCCTATTCTTGCTTGAAGGCATTCTTTTTCTTTGAAGATCTCTGATAATCTAACATGTCAATGGCCATTTAGGGTTCCTTTCATCTGTAGCAATACTTTCTCTGATTCTTTATGGGATTCTATCATAATATTAGTTTATGGATCTGCCTTAGGGTTTTCTTGTCTCATGTTCATTTCTTCAAGCTTAGCAATCATTCTAGGGAAATCCAATACTTCATGGTCCATAGCTTTACAATAAAGACAATTGGGTCTTTTCCCAGGGCATTCCTTAGCAAGATGTCCTGGTCTTCTGCAACTGTAATAAAGGGTTAATCCTCTCTTTATTTTAAATGATCCCCAGCCTTTCTTGTACTGTGCACTAGAATCATGGTAACTAACCTGCAAAAAAATCTTTCCAGGATCCTCCATACACTTATTAGTCCAAAAATTCTTTCTATGCATAGGTATAACATATTTTTCACTATTCCTATTGGATCTATTCATATCAAACATTCTTTCATCTATGGATACCCTAGTTTTCAAGCTAGGATAGATCTATCAAATATAGCTAGATCCATGCTTTAGAAACAAAAAATTCCACTTATCTTACTTCTGCAGAGCACAATGCTTTCAGATCTAGAACTTTTCAATATTCTTACCTTTATTAGAGCACAAAGCTTTCATATCTTACATATTTTAATCAAAAAGTCTCACTTTTGCCTTTCTTAGAGCACAAAGATTTCATACCTTACCTCTTTTCTTCAGATTGGATTTCTTTTCCTTAGCACAGAGCTTGTCAAACTAAGTAGAGTACTGCGTAATAGAGAAACAAATATACACATGGATCTTTCACAATTTCAGGTCAGATCCTTGCACAGAGCTTCTTCTTCCGCAGTTCCCAGCAATCACAGTTTCAGGTCCCAACAACTGAACCATTGTTGGCACAGGGGCAGAACCAGGGTTCAACGTTATAACAACGCACCAACAGAACCCTAACTACCAACCCTTTCGACAACACCTGTGAAGCAGATGAAGTCTCACCAAAGGTAGAGGCAGGGGTGGTTATAGGACTCATATGTCTGCAACCTTAGCTGGGACATAGATCTGTGATTATAACACTTAATAGAGAACTTAGCACCGTTAGTTCATCATTATTTACCTAATATCTACTTCATAGATAAAATAGAGCACCCCAACATTCACCTTGATCTAATATATTTAAGCACTTAGCATAAAGAAATGGATCAGATCTATTAGATTCAAGCACTAAGCACATTAGCCTATATCAGATCTAACATCCAGATTCATCAAAAGCACAAATCATAAATAGATCTATCTATCTATCTATCTCTATCAAGCACTTAGCAAATAACACAAAAATGCATCAGAACATTGCACAGAGATGAATAACACAGTATTTACGTGGTTCACCCCCACCCTGGGGCTATGTCCACCAACTCTTCTTCTTTATTACCTTCAATCATTCATATACATGCATAGAGCCACAAAACCCTTACTCCGCATAGGACAAGAGATCTGTGCAACTCGCTAGATCCTCCTTCCTTGCATTACAGCACAAAGCCCTTCATAGTCTCTTACAATGACTTGCACTTAGCTCTGCAAGTCTCATATAGTATCCACGAAGCCTTACAATTCTTGATCACACAGATCCAACTCTTAGCACTTAGCTAACTTGCACAAATCTTGCGCACTTATTCAACTACTTCCTACATTGTCTAGCCTTCTATTTATACATACAAAATAGGCCTAAACCTAGGTAAATCCATGGGCTGACATCCCATACCCATTGCATATTCCCAAATCCCAATAAGGACCCAAAAAGGGGTCGATATCCCGTGATATTTACTTCATCTTGCGCTTTGTATTCAACATCCTGTCGAAGTCCCAAAATAAGTCAAACTTGACCAAGGATCTCCCAAAACTTGGTCAAGGGCCAACAACAGTTATAGTTCATCAATACTCAACCTTAGTTTACAGCACAGCTAAACCCTAATAACATAGCAGTGCAGTATTCACCTAGATCTAGTATATCCAAGCACTAAGCACATCAACATAGATCAAATCTAACCTTCATTCACATTATTCAATACTAAGCTACCATATCATATCCTTCTAAGCATATATTAGAGCACTGAGCATTTAACCATATAAACAAGAGTACAAAGAAAACACAACACAAGATATACATGGTTCACCCCTACCCTGGGGCTATGTCCACAAACTCTTCGTCTTCTTTATTAGCTTCTTTCCATCTTCTTACATGCACAGAGCCTCAAGATCAACTCCGCAGAGGACAGGAGATCTGTGCACTCTTTTCTAGATCCTCCTTCCCCAAGATAGGCTACAGCACAAAGCCTACATATAGTCTCTTACAGTCACTTGCACTCAGCCTTGCAAGTCTCACACAGCATGCACAAAGCACTTACAACCATTACCTGCACTTAGCACAACTTACAACTGACTTTTCTTGCACGTAACACAACATCACATAGATGCATTTCTCCTTACATCGCCTAGACATCTATTTATACATTACAAAAGGGGCCTAAACATGGGTAAACCCATGGGACGACATTCCTATGCCCGTTACATAAGGCCAAAACCCAAAAATCCCTAAAAAGGGGTCGAGATCCCGCGATCTCCACTTCATCTTGCGCTCCACCTTCGACAGCCTGTCAAAGTCCTAAAAATAGGTCAAACATGACCAAGGATCCTCAAAACTTGGTCGAGGGCCAACAAATACACAGATGCTTTGGAAGATAGAAATTTAAAAATAGGGGAAGAAGATAACTAATAATTATGGATTGTCAATCCTACATGGACTTATGTGCCCAAATTAGCATACAAAGCCCTCGTTGAGAAAGGCTTGGAGGGACAACCATTTGGTGATGGAAAATCATATGGAAGCTAAGGTACCCCTCCAAAAATAAAAAAAATTATGTGGTTAGACTTAAATAACAAGGCTCCCACATGGGAGGTTCTACTAAAAAGGAATTTCAGTGGCTGATGTGATGTAGTTTATGCCAAAATGTAGAGAAAACAATTGATCATTTATTTATGACTTGTTTTTTTCTCCAAAGAGGTTTGGAAAGTAGTTGGTTTCATGATAGGGTTAAGGAATGCATGGGAATGATGAAGTACTAAAGAAGTCTCTAGGACTTGGTTTGTAGACAAGGATACAAAAATATCAAATCTCTTCCACTTAATATAGCTTGGGGAATATGGCTTACCAGAAACCTGAAGCTAGTGGAAGGACATGAGACACTTCCCCTAAAATGTGCAATCCGATCTCTAAATATACTAAATGCATATCCATAGGTAGAGGGACAACAAAAAGCATGGGGGATGAAAGAATAATTCATCAACAAGGAAATCCCTTGGTCATACTTTGATGGTGCCTCTCAAGGGCATCCCCCAAAAGGAGGTTTGGGAGAGATTACGTATCTCTCCTCAAATCATAATACAACCTTCAAATTTGGGATAGTGAATGAAAATAACAATTACTTTGAATTGATGGATCTCAAATTAACCCTATAGTTGGCTCAAGAATATGGTGTTATACAGTTACAATTTTTGGGGGATTCTCTACTGGTTATTCAATGGATATAAAAGGAAGCATCCCTCAAAGAATTCACTTTACAATAATATTTTTTGATGATATCCAACAAAAAATGTCAACCTTCTCACACATTTATTTGTCTTATATATACATGGACAAGAACAAGGTAGTTGTTGGCCTTTCAAAAGAGGCATGGGTACTAGAGTGGGGTACTTGGACCATCTCCATCTTTCAAGATGGGCATACAAATGATTTCTCTAATGCACCATAGATACAAATTTTCCACAATGGACATATTATTGACTTTGATCTTTGTAATGATGTATTTTTGTTTTCTAAATCCATGAATAGTCATATCTTGTTGTTCATACATCTCACAGTTTTGTGATAGTGGATAGTTTTCAAATCCTATTATTGAAAGATGTATTCTATGTCCTTTTAAGTCAAGGAACATTTTTTTTTCTTTTTATTTAGATCTATGATGTGTAATGCATGTATGTAGAGTTGTTACAAACAATCAATATACAAAGAACTTTTTTTAATGCCTTAAGGTGTATGACAATGTAATTTTGTCTATGATAAATAAGATTACCATTTTTTCCCGATAGGTTAGCTCGAGTGGATGAGTGTCGTGGTTATAAACAAATAGGTCTCAGGGTCAAATCCTTGGCCATATATATTGTAGAGATTGTTTGGCCTCACTTGATGTTCCCACCGGGTTAATCCCCGTAATAATACCAGATGGTTTACCCCATTTACCATCCATGGACCCGAGGGAGTACTTAGACTTTTTTCTGTGAAACTTTTATATATACATTATTGAAACAATTAACATTGTTAAAATAAGAAAAAATATTGAGAGTTAAGAAGTAGAGGGTACTATACCCTAAGGCAGATAGAAGCAGGGACATGAAAATTCCTTGGTAGCAACATTGGCTAACCTAGAGGGAGATAGGACTAGAGGGAGAGGATGATTTTATATTGCAGAGGTACAAGCATGCTTCTCTTAAAGCTTTTAAAACAGAGAAATAAAATTCTAAAGAAAAACAAGTAATTCACCTTTTTTTTAAGGTCTGAGAAATCAATATTGATTTTAGTGGACATTAATAATGATCATGATCATTAATATTATACACTCGCACGTAATGTTATTATTAATTAATGTCTATATTATTATTATTATTTGAACATAAACTAGGAGGTTTTGTATTAAGTAAAACTGCAAAAAAATGTGCAACAAATGTACATAAGTAGAAACAATTATGAGACGAGGCCTAAGAGAGGCTCAATTAGACTACAAAATTTCCTAAAAGTAGAGAATTTAACAGTTTTGAAACAAAGCTTTCTACAAAAAAATTGTCATTGTATATCCTAACAAAAATCTCCCAACTAAGGAAGGAGAGGCAGTACATCCAGCTTAGATAAACAAAGTAGGACCCTTCATACTAGGAGCACCGAGAGATGATGTCGAGACAGGGATATTAAAGTCTGGGAGAGGAGGAGGAACTTTTGGGGATGAAGCCTCAACCGAACACATAGAAACTGACCTAGGAAACCTTTATAATTGGCGAATAAAATGATGATCGAGACTCCATAATCCAGCCGATAGGTTACATGAAGTTGAAGGTTTGATTAGTTCAGTTATACAAAGGAATTTATATACATCTAGACAACATATTAGAGTTGGATTCTAATATTGGGTCTCAAACTCGGGGTTATCTAGGTCTTGGGATACAAAAATGTTTTGGGCTATGGAATTTTATTATATGGGCAAGACTCTGGTTGCTATCACACTAGAGAACCAAGGGAAAAATGAGTCAAAAACAATGAGCAGATTACGAATAATGAAACCCAAGTTTACAACATTGTGTATGGTTGCCTTTGGATTAAGTTTCAAGGTCACTAATTGGGAGCCAGATAAAGGGGAAGGAACAATGGAGGTCACTTCAACTTTTGATTTGCAACGGACCGAATCCAACCCAATAATCATTGAGGATGGATCATGGAAGAAGCTAAAAGGAAAAGCAAAAGGGACAAATGCTTCCTCTTATCCAAGCCCTTCTAAACCCACTCCACCCTAATCTAATTGTAGATCAATCATGTTTTGTTTTTCATTGTTTGTGAGTTATATTTTTTGTTTCAGTTTGATGCACACATGGTGATGTTTTTTTATAAGTACGAAAGGTTGTATGTATCTATCTTAAATAATATGAGAAAGATTTTGAAAAGGGGTATGAAATCTGGTTTCTTTTAACTCAAGACAATTAAACTTATAATTTTTTTATTATATAATATTAACATAAAGGTAGACGAGATAAAAAATAATTATTATTTTATTTACTCTTGAAAATTAAAATAATTATGTATTTTTATTTATTTATTAATACATTATTTCATAATATATGAACAATATTGTAATTATTTAGATAAAAAATTGAGCCTAATTATAACATTAATATAAAGATGAAGAATTCCTATTTTTCCCATGTTTTTCATAACCGACCTTTAAACATACTTAAAACATTATGTGATAAAAGTTTAAAAAATAAAGGATGAAGAAGAATTCATACTTTTATAACATTACAAAGATGTACAAAGATGAAGAAGAATTCATACTTTTATAACAGTACAAAGATGAAGAAGAATTCCTATTTTTTCCATGTTTTTCATAACCGACCTTTGAACATACTTAACATAATGTGATAAAGTTTAAAAATAACTTCACCCTTTTTCCATGTTTTTCATCACTAACGTTTGAACATTGGATGGAACACTTTATGTTTAATAATTAAAAAATAATAATTTTACCTCATATTAAATTAAATATATTAATTTTACTTCATATTAAATTAAATATATTAATTTTGCCTCAATAATAATCGTCGAACAACTTACTTTATTATAATTAATAAAACATAAATTTCACCTTGAAGATGATTTCTTGAACTAATGCCAACACTTCCTCATAAACATCTTCATTGTGAATTGTCACTAACCTCTTTAATCTAATGTACAGGTCCTTTTGTGATTTTAATCAAATATAAATGTACATCAAAAGTATTACTCAAGTAGTCTAAAACAAGAGTCTAAAGGAGAAAAAATTAATATCCTATAACTACAATCGAATAAGGTCGACATGCATTTCTTCCAACAGAACTTGGTGGTATAAATTCTACAAAAGGCCTAAAAACTAACAACTTTTAAAAATGTATAGACATAACAAAAAATGCATGTCAGTTTGTTGCTTCATCTTGAACTGCTTTGGCTAACTCAGAGTCCACTTTAACAATCTATGCATGCTTCAGTAGCTGGTGAACAATTTTGTCTTCCTTGAGAGCCTTGTAGTTGGAATTAACAAATTGTACTTGATTTGAGTCCCCTGACTGATCTCCTTTAGAAAAAAATTTAACCATAGTGTGAAGCATGTTGCAATCCACTTCCAACATAGAGATTTGGTGCTTAAATTGAACTAGGTATCCATTATTGTGGTAATTTGTGAAGTTACATGATTATCATGTTCTTGAATTATGCATATGGCCACTGAAGCAAGACTTTTGTTGCCCTGCATGGCCTCCTTGTGGCTTCTCAATGCCCTCTTAATTTCCTACAATTATCTATAATTCATCTAATGACAAATGTTGTAAAATACTTGACACAAAATTGAATCTCCAAAGATGTCGAAGCTCCAAATATGTCGAGCCACTCTGCTGCCAATATTCCTAAGGTTAGAGATTCATTGAGAGGGAGATTTGTAACAAAAGATACATGTTGGATAGTTGTTTAATCTTGAATTGCTTTGGAAGAGTCAAAATCCACTTTGACAATTTTTGTGTGCTTCGGTAGCTGGTGAACAATTTTGTCTTCCTTGAGAGCCCCGTAGTTGGAATTAATGGATTGTATATGATATGAACCCCCAGACTGATATCCTTTAGACAAATTTTTAACCATAGTGTGAAGCATATTGCAATGCACTTCCAACACAAATATTTGGTGCTTAAATTGAACCAGAGTATATATTTTTGTGGCAATTTGTGAAGCTACATGATTATCCTATTCTTGAATTCTACATGTGGCCATCAAAATAGGAATTATGTTTCCTTGGATGGCCTCCTCGTGGCTTCTCAACACCCTCCTAATTTCCTGCAATTCTCTATAATCCATCTGATGACAAATGTTGCACAATACTTGATACAAAATTGAAGTTGAAAGACACCGAGCCACTTTACTACAGATATGCCTATGACCATGGATTCGTTGAGAGGGAGCTTAGACTTCAAAATCTAGATCCCACATCGAAGATACCTTTGGTAATGAGAGGAAAGAGAAAACCCTCCCCTAGAAAGATCAATAGGGATGATCTACAATAGAGAAAGGAGATTCAAATCCTTTCAGAATCATTGGGCCTATACCCAATTGAAATTAGACTCATAAACCGAACAAATAATGCTTGGGAAAGAGAGAGAACACTGAAGAGATCCGAGAGAAAATGAAAATATTATCTCACTGAGGATAAGAGTCGAGGATGAAACCTCATAACACCAACATATTTCCCCAGTCACACTGGTGTTAAATAAGAGAAAGGAGGAAGTTGACTTATCAATGCTCATGAACAAGAGAAAAAACAAGCATAACAAGCCTAAATGTGCTACACCCAAGCCTACACTTAAAGATTGAATGTGAATAAACTGTTGGATCATGTTGTCATTGATGGCAATGGTTTGATTATTTTGATGTCAAAGGAGTGATGTCATGTGATTGAAGAATAATGATGTCAAGTGATTGAAGAATAATGATGTCAAGTGATTGATTGGTGTCAATGGATTGATTGATTGATGATTGATGAACAATATATATGTATTACCCTTGATGAGAATGATAGATGTCAAGTGGAAACCAATCGATGAAGATGAATCAAGATGCATAGATGAAGATGGATCAATGAGTTGTCATTGATACATGATGAAGATGGATCGATATGGTTTCATTGGTATATGATGCATTGTTGGAAAAATGAATAGATGTTTCATTATTATCTTATCATGATTGATAAGGTGCACAAATGGATGAACTCCAAAGTGGTCCCCTTATGGTGAAAGCCCTCACAGGAAGATGCTTTGTGGATTGAGTTATCCTAGAAGAATGGTTGGNTTATCCATCAAACAAACTTGGTTCCATTACCCAAACTTGGGTTCTCCAACTTCTCATGGCCATAACTCTCTAACCGTGAGGAGTTATGTGATGTTCCACATACCACTCGAAATGGAATGAAAAGCACTATCCATCTAGGATAGTTTCACTGAAAAAATCATTGATCTTCATCTTATTATTCCACACTCAAGCATGGGTCCTCCAAACATTCTTCTAGGATAACTCAACCATAAAGAATCTTCCCATGAGGGCTTTCACCATAAGGGGACCACTTTGGAGTTCATCCATTTGTTAACCTTATCAACCATGATAAGACTATAACGATGAATCTAACTATGCATCATATATCAAAGAAACCACATTGAACCATCTTCATCTTTGCATCATGCATCAATGATAATGCATTGATCCATATTCATCTATGCATGAAATCATATGCATCATATACTTGACATCTATATAATCTCATCAAGGACAATACATATTACATTTGACATCAATCATCAATCAATCACTTGGCATTAATCAATGACATCAATCNAATTGTTAAATTTTATAAATTAATAAAATAAAAGGAATTTTTTTTAATAACTATAAGTGATATTGTTAAAGATTGCACATATATGGTGTAATATATAACATTGTATATTTTAAAATTCAAATATTATATACTTGTGAATGTTATCTGTAAATGAAATTTTCATAGCATAGCTAAATTATAAAACACACTTAAAACTTTGTGATATGATAGAATAACCTTGTAATACCCCTAGACCGAACCCCAATTGTAAATATAATGTAATTGTACGTATAGGCTGGTGAGCCAGCATACTTTGGGGCCATAGTTCCTTTGCATATTATTTTAATGCCAGAGTGCCTGTGTGGTCATTAGGATGGAGAGCCATAAACTAAAAGGCTAGTGGTCATATATTTGTAAGATGTAATCACATTCAGTTTTATATGAAAACACATCATTGCTGCAGACCAACTAGGTAAAAGAATATGGGCAGATAAACTCCACTAGAATGGGAAAGGAGGGCAAAGAGTTTAGAAAAGGGGCTAAGCTAAGGGGCTTAAGCCAAAAATAAATATTTTATTAATATTCCTAAAGTCTAAAGTCTAAAGTATGAGATAATTCATTTTACCCCAAGTCTCTAAGGGGGAAACGTATCACCATGTGGTGGGTCTTGTTGGATCACGTTGTCATTGATGCCAATGGTTTGATTGATTTATGTCATTGATTGATGTCAAGTGATTTATTGATGTCAAAGGATTGATTGATTGATGATTGATGTAATATAATATGTATTTTTCTTGATGATATTGCATAGATGAAGATGGATCAATGAGTTATCACTGATATGATGAAGATGGATCAATAAGTTGTCATTGATACATGATGAAGATGGATCGTTGTGGTTTCATTGGTATATGATGCATTGTTGGAAAAATGTATAGATGACTCATTATTGTCTTATCATGATTGATAAGGTGCACACATGGATGAACTCCAAAGTGGTCCCCTTATGGTGAAATCCCTCATGGGAAGACGCTTTGCGGATTGAATTATCCTAGAAGAATGGTTGGAGGACCCTAGCTCTCATTATTTTCTTATCATGATTGATAAGGTGCACAAATGGATGAACTCCAAAGTGGTCCCCTTATGGTGAAAGCCCTCACAGGAAGATGCTTTGTGGATTGAGTTATCCTAGAAGAATGGTTGGAGGACCCATGCTTGTATGTGGAATAATGAGATGAANAGAAGAATGGTTGGAGGACCCATGCTTGTATGTGGAATAATGAGATGAAGATCAAGGAAATTGTTGGTGAAACTATCCTAGATGGATAGTGCTTGTCATGCCATTTCTTGTGGTATGTGGAATGTCACATAACTCCTCATGGAAGGACCCCCACATGAAATCTTGAAGCCCCCAAGGTCAAAGAAGTCAAAGTGACCTAAAAGAAGAAATCATTATTTAAATGATAAAGTAAAGTGACAAATTCAAGGTGGATTATCTAAATAATAAAGAGATGTGACAAAATCAAGAAGGAATATTTAAATGATAAAGTATTGGAGAACTTTCTATTTATGGAAAGTGGTTAACCCTAAAATAAGGAAAATAGGTTAAGTGACCTAGAAATGGGTTAAGTAACCTAGAAATGGGTCAAGTGACCTGGAGGATGAAAGTATAAATAAGATAGCTATGGAGTCTTGAAAATCATCCTTTGTGTGGATCAATGGAGAGCTTCTTGATAGAATATCTTTTGGAGCATTGATGGAGAGATTCTTGTGAGAGCATATTTGGTGTGGATCTCTTGAGCATGATTGAAGATCTATTACGAGAAAGAGAGCGTGAGGAGGATATCATGGACGCATCAAAGTTTCGACAATGTTGGAGATATTGACGACAAAAGTCTCGGAGCTTTAGAAACCATAGTTTCTGAGGTGTACGCGGGCTATAATGGGCCATGGCGCATACATACGCGGGATGTATGAGGACAGGGAGCGTACAGTGGATGGAATGATGAAGACGTACAGTGGATGGAATGATGAATACATGTGTTTGAGCTGGTGCCAAGCTCTTGGATGCTGAGGCAGGTTCCAGATCTTCATTCTATAGGCTCAGATCTGCCACTGAGATACTTGTATGGTTACATTATTGTCTTGATGGATACTATTGTTTGATGTGTTGTGAATGATTAGGGAATTCTTGGTATGGATTTTATGGTGTGGTTCAGTTTGGTTGAATTGCTTGACAGAGTGAGCAGTACTATTGTGATTCAGAGGTGACATGATTGCTATGGTATACTAGTTCTTATACATGATTGCAATAGTATTCATATTGATTGATTATGGAACATGAATAGACTATTGGAAAGCTTGGATGTGTTATGACTGGTTAGTGGTCAGATTGGACAGTAAGAGACAGAAGAGAATGATATATTGGTTGCAGAGGATCTAAGTTGATCTTGAAGGATAAACCCTAATAGTTCAGAAGGTATACACAGGTTGATGTATACACTGACCACGTACATATGTGGGCTGTAGTGAACCAGGGTGCGTACACACGCGGGCTGCACTACTGACAGGTCACGTACCTGTTGATAGATTGATATATGTTGAGGATTGTTGCCTCATCTTAGTTGATGTTGAGAATGTAAGCTGAGTCTTGCATATAGAGATGGTGCTCTTGTAGAGTTGTACTCTATTCAGTTGTTGTTGGAAAACCCCCAGATTGTTGTCCATAATAAAAAGAAAAAATGTACATACATCTTGTGTTCTTTGTGTTCCTTATGGTGATGACTTGTTAATGATATATTGTTGATATATGTTCACATCTAAATGGTTATAAATGACAGCAATGGGTAATGAGTAAATTTTAAATGTTAAAACTAAGGAGTTTTGTGAAAAAGGGAAGTTTTGGGAAAAAGAGCCCCACACTCATTCACCCCCACTCTAAGTGTGGTAGGTGTGTCCAACATAAACCTCTATCCGTACCATTATCCCAAAATGACATTGAAGAAATCTACCCACGATTTCAAGTGCAATTGGGAATGATTGCAATTTCATGTGAGTTGAGGGAGACAATCCTTTCACATTAGTGGATATAATGAATGGTGACATTTCCTTGTGTGTAGCCATGTGTGCATTTAAATGTAAGCGATGTGCCTTTTCCTTCATATTAACTATGGAATTGGTTGATGGCTAAGGTTACCATTAAACAAAATTTCTCCCATTTTCAATAGTGTAGCTTGATTTGCACAATCGTCGGCCAATGTATTATGCTCTTGTAGAATATGAAAATATTTGACCTCCAATAGAATTTTGGTTTCTTGATGTATCATATCTAGTAACAAGGCTAAAAAAATACCACTTGGACTGATATAACCAAATGTCTAATGATGTTTTTTGAATCTACTATCACACATAGTCTTTGAATACCAATACTTGTAGTGAGCTTTAAACCTTGCAACATAGTGTAGGTTTCAGAATTCCTCATGGTCTTTTAATAGTGCATTATATCCTCATGTTGTCTCTCTCTCAGGACTGGAACTAATTCTAGATCTGTTGTGGGTCTCCAGGTCGAGAAGGGGGAATCGCTCGGGTATAGAGATTAGCAGTCAGTTCTACTCGGGCGAAAAAATAGCCTTTCTCAAGGCAAGGAGGAACGTAAATTGCTTGTCCTCGTCTGTCCTACCGATACTTTTAAATTGGTTTATAGCAAATAATTGGATCTGCTGGAATAAGATCTGGTTCTTTCTCTCTCTTTCAAGGAAGAGTTCCCTTACAAATCCCCCTTAAGAGCATAGCATCTCTATCCTACTCAGAACTAGCTGATTCTCGCATTTATGAGATCCCGAGTCTCCAAGTGGGCCCTCTTGGCCACCCATGACCCTGGCTTTTTGGGGAATCCTGCTGGGTGGGAAAGAAAGGATAGATACGACGGCGGAAAGAAAGGATACGACGGCAGAAAGAGGGACTAATGAGGGATGGGATTAATAGAACAACCGAAGGAGGGTGGAACGGGGAATAATGGGTGGAAACAGAGACTAAACTGCCCGAGAGGTGGAATACTGGCCTATTGGGCTGGACTAGCTTTGGGGGGCCCTATGAACAAGAACAGGACTGTAAGGTATTATTTATAGACTAGTACAGTATTGTCACTTAGTTTGGGTTAGCAAGCAATTGGTTCAGCTTCGCAACTAGGTTCGGGTAGCCCATGTTCAGCTTCGCAATGGTTACAATAGGTTCAGCTATTCCTTTAAATGATCCTAGCGGTAATGTTGTTCCTAACAAGCACGTATATGTTAAGATAATGAGATTAGTTGCTCAAAAGGCTGAGGAGTACCCTGAAGCAGTGCTATCAGGTTTATGCCTACGCATGTATATGGCTGGATCAAAATGCAAAACAATGAAATCCTAACAAGTAGGTCAGTCAGTTTTAGGCTCTGCTGCTGTTGGTGCTACTGTTGGATCCACGATTACTGAAACGACTGTTGTTGTTATCTCACTATTGATTCGGAAAAGATATAACCATGGATCGGGAGAAGGATAACCACACGCGTGTCCGGAGCTTGTAGTTGGGATGATGCATGCACAGAACTTAATCTTTCTGCCCCATATATAGGGAATGGGTGGGAAGGAAGAACTCGAGCAACGAACTAGCGAAAGGGATGACCAGCCCGCCCGAACCAAGCACGGGAGGGATACGTTTCGCCACTTTGATGGGACAATATAAAGGAAGTATCTTAAGGAGTCAAGTATCTAACTTGAGTAATTAGGAAGTCCCTTACCCATGTACTTGGCCTGGCTTACTCTCTATCTGGCCTATTACCCTCTATCTACCCTACCCTCCAGCCATCCTTACCTCACCCTTCATAAAAGTAGATCCATTAGCACGGTACTGCTTACTGCCTGATTATTTGTTGACATGCTCGATCCCCTAGCATATTTGATTTCAAAATTTTCTTCAAGGCTCAAAATAACCCCCCCTAGCTACCACCCCAATGCATGCGGTTAATAGTTAGTGTAAGGGTTTCATTACAATTCTTTTTATTTGGAGATGATTGGGATACATTTGCGGCTCTTTAATAAAAAAACATTATAAATAATATCCCATGGGTTGGTTTTATTTTATTTTTATTTTGTTTCATGTTTGTAACATGATCATTTAGAAATTATGATTATTTTTATTTTTTGGTTAAAGATTTGCTGCATAGAAAATGTTTGAGGTGAATTTTGACAAGTGTTATGTTTCATTGATATGGTCTTATTAGATGAAGTGAGATTTCTCATGAACCATAATACATAAGTGTGATGCTAAAATACTTGCAAAAGTATTTTATTATACTGTCATAGGCATGGAGGTAGTATATAGCAATGAGTTAGCATTGACTTTCATATTAGTTTTATGTTGACTTAAAAAATGTGTATAAATTTTAATGTTGAACATAACAAATAAAAAAAGTTATTTTTCAATATAACAAAATTAGTATTTTTATGACCTCCGATTGGTCAATAAATTGATAGTGCTATTGCAACCTTCACTTCATTCGAGGTTAAGACTCTTTTTTTTTTATTTTCTTTTCTTATTTTTCCAAATGTGTAGTTATGAAACCATTTTTAATTCTTTTGGTAAGTTATGATTGACCTATGAAATAATTTTTTTATTTTTTTTATTTTCTCTTCTTATTTTTCCAAATGTGTAGTTATGAAACCATTTTTAATTCTGTTGGTAAGTTAGTTGGTAGCTACGGGGTTAGAAACCCAATGGATCTATGGTGGCAGGCTTGTTTGGGCAACTTGCAAGCATTGGTGGGGCAGACTTCCATCAATTTTTTTGGCAGACATGATTTGGCATACGGTTAAACTTGTCAGGACAATCTCTATGAACAGAAAACCTCCACTATACACTAAAAACTTCTATTCAAAAACCTAACTTCTTATGGAGACATATGATAGAAATGTTGGGCTCCAAAATAAATTTAGGTTTTTTTGAAATAACATATTTTAATTATAGGAACGGGTTAAAGCACTCGCACACCATCTGAGGGGAATGGAAAACCTCAAAGGAAAAAAAAACTCGATAAGTTTACATAGATTTCAGTAAATTTTATTTTATTATCTTCGGAGGCAATATATCGTTGCCTGTTGCACTTGTTTATTTATGCAAAAATCTTTTATTTATTTATTCAATAAGACAAAAATACTTCAATTAGAACTTGGAGTTTATGGAATTATAGAATATTTTAGAGAATTTATATTTTTTAAATTAATTTTAACTATGTTTTTCAAATTACATAAAAATGCATAATTAATATAACTATAAATCCTAAATTTATAATTTTAAAATTTTGAAAATTAATATTTTATTTAAATTATAGTAAAAAAAATATTTAATACTAATTATTAATAAAAAAATATTTAAATTGAAAAAATTGAAAAACAATTTTTTGTTTCTAAAAAAATATAATATAATACGAATATATCATCATCATATAAAAAATTAATAAAAATTAAGGCAAATGGACTTAAAAGAAATTATAATATAACTTATTCATAGTGAGGTATAAAAAGAGAAATGTGGTTTAAAGTTTAAACACAAAGGGAACGAGATTTTTTAATATAACTTATTCATAGTTAGGTATAAAAAAACAGATGTGGTTTAAACACGAAGAGGACGGGGTTTTATAATTTAGAACATGGGAAAATGAATTTTATAACAGCAGATAAACTATCTATTATGAGACAACACAAAATAAGGTAAGTATTGTTATTATTTTGGTAGGCATTCACTTTGGTATATATATTGTTGGTGGAAATCCTGATAATTTTGAAATTTATTTGGAAGAACATTTTTTCTACTTTTGACTCCTCTTTCTTTCACAAATTTCCCAGAATGGGATTTATCATGGCATTCATAAGGTTAAATAAATGGAAGTTGTCATTGCTTTTGTCCACTGCAAAATCTCCCCATTGTTGTAGGCGGATTTAATGTGTAATGTGAGAAAGTAAAAGTTGCTTCTCTAGAGGAATTTCTTGCTATTTGGAATGAGGTACAGCTACGAACTTCAACCCTCTATTTTGAACCCTAAAAACCCTAAACCTTTGCATTGAACTTGGAAGTTTATATTTTATGATACTTGTATATGGAGTTGGGTGTTGCCAAATTCAGATTAATAGAGGTTAAATGTGTTGCTTGATCTTATTTTAATAGAGGTGAAATATAACAGCTCACAGAATTGTTTTTTAGTAATTAACTATTTACTCAACTTTGAACAATGCTAGGGATTTTTTGATGCGTAATGTGAGAAAGTTAAATTCATTTTTCTAAGGAATGTTTTGTACTCTGGAACGAGATACATATACAAACTTGAACCTTCTATTCCAAACCCTAAAAATACTAAACTTTATTAATACTTGTTTTTTAATCAATTTTGGGTCATGTTAGGCTATTTATAAACAAATCCAAATCATATAAGTACATCTTGGATCTGATTTTAATTATATATTTTTGTAAATCTCTCTTGAAGTTGAAAAACATGTATTTAGGTGGAGAATTTTGTTGTATAACATGGATTGTCTTCGACTTTAGTGTTGATTTCGATTTCGAGATCCACACCTGCACCCACAAATCCTGGCTATATGAACCGAACCAACATGGAGATCCCACAAACCCACCTGCACCCACAACACAAACCTGCAACCCAAGTAGACTTTCCAGTAAACAAATCTGAAGCAATGCATGGGTTTCAAATTAAAACTAAGGCACATTGAACTGAAATGGATAGATCAAGTTTGATCACTCCATTGAACATAAAATTTGATCATTTATGCCCTAAACAGAGGTATACAACAATGTTAAAGTATAAATCACCTCACTGAAAAATTAACTCAAACTAGGGCACATAATTAATCCAACGATCCCACCAAGCTTCAGATTTTGCCACAATTCAAGAAGTAAACCTCCCAGCAAATAGATCCAGAGTCTAGCTTGTGGGTTCCGAAAAGATGCCCCTTGTTTTAAAAAAAAAAACCGTCTAGGGCACACATGTGTCATGGTCTAATTGAGATATTTTGCAAATTTGAGCTAGGGCACCATGTGTAGTCCAATATAATATGATTGCCTGGACAAAAAGCACATAAAATTTGTCTTTTGGATATTAGAGAGGTCACTCAACATAAAATAATTTCCCCTATTTGTTCTCATAAGTCTGCATAAAGCTTGCAGTAGCAAAACCTACACTGTTATACCCCTTTCAAATTCACATTAAACTAAAACCTTAGGTTAAGGTTTTACTCCTCATGTAACAGTGCTTGTATACCATGTTGGGATTATAGATGGATAAACACAACACGTAATCACTTCACAATCTTAGTCGATGAACCCATTCAAAGTAGATAGAAAAAATAGAGAGAAACACCATGTATTTGGGATTACAGATGGATAAACAACATGTAATCACTTCACAATCTTAGTTGATGAACCCATTCAAAGTAGATAGAAAAAAAGAGAGAAACACCATGTATAAGTGCCTGAAGGTTGAAAACACTTAATATTAGAACAAATGGCTCATAAGATGATTTCAAAATGATTTTTGAGTGTGTATTTATACACACTCGAGAAGTAGGGCGCCTCCCCAAGAGGGGTTATGGGCTGACATAAAGATGACTATGTTAGCCTTAGCCATAACCTAGATTTACATTGTAACACCAAAAATGATGTTGGCCATGACTAAATGTGAATAGTACACCATTCCCAACAGGTATTTTCACCCTGAAAACCCTACATCATTGGATTTTATCCTTGAAGAAGTTTTTCAATACCTTTAATGTTTTTGATCAAGGGACAATGCAATTTGATATCTTAAATCTCGAACAAGTTTACACTACTAGATAGACATAAAAAGGACTAAATTTCCCCACAACATGGTGGAAGACCATCAATGGTTGAAGATGAGGAGGTTTTGGTCCAATAATCTCTTTCTCTTGTACTATCGATAATGGTTCTAAGTTATAGCAGTACCTTCTAAACATAATTCTAATTGTAGACAAGGAACATGAAGACTTGCATTTCATTTTGAATAAAATAAAACTAAACATGAAAAGAAGTGCATGCACTTGAAAATGGGGAAAACACGATGCTTCAAAGAATTACTTGAAAATGGGGAAAACACGATGCTTCAAAGAATTACTTGAAAATGGGGAAAACACGATGCTTCAAAGAATTACTTGAAAATGTGGAAAACACGATGCTTCAAAGAATTTATTGAACTAAAGAAAAAAGAGTTGTGTTTGAGGCAATGAAATAGATTCCTTCCTACAAAAAGTATGGAAAACATAGGGTTGCACTTTATGCATTGGTTCAGTTAGTGCATTGGAAGATATCCTAATTTGGTGGTTCTGAGTGAAAATTGCACCTTTCTTGAGGGGGGAGGGGTGTTCTTTTTCAAAAGGCCTTATGCCCATTCTAGTAAATTTGAGTACATAAGTTGATCATGCTTTTTGTCCACCGATTAAAATACTCCTTTATCTCTAGTAAAGTTGGCTACACTTGCTTCTTGCAACAGATAAAACAATGTGATTTTTCTTTGTCATTAAAGATAGCATCATTTCTGAAGAGCCATGTTTTTCAACAAACTATTCTAGTGGTTTATGCTCCTAGGTTTTCTTATGTAGAGGTGTTTTCCTTGAGAGTTCCAGGGTAGTATTTATTCCAAGAGATGAAGGCTTGATTAGAGGATGAGGGGTCTTGGAGTATTCTTGTTCTTGTCTATTGAAGGTGAAGTTGCCAGACCTATTTTATGAATTGATTCAATGAGGATGTGGAGGGACAATCAATTACTTTCTTTGCACAACATACATTTGGAAGGTCCAAATTTTTTTCTATTTTATAAATTCTCTCCTTTGAGTAGTTTGTTGCTTGCCATCAACCAAAGAAATGAATTGGTCTTTGGGCATTGATTCTTTTAACCGAATATAGTTTCAGTCATATCTATTTATTCTAATTATGTTTTGGGGCTCTTGTAAGGTTGTGTAACCTTCTCCAACAATGTAGTCTTCTGAGGTGTCTTCCCATGTAAGAGTATCTTTCAGGGGGGTCTTGAAGCAGAGAAACACCCTTCAGGATTGAAATCAACACCTTCCAATCATTCTGAAGAGTAGTGGTAAGTTTCATAAGATGATTCCAGCCTCTCTAGAATGAAGGAGACTCTTCGCTCTAATGAGATAAGTCTGCCAATGTGTGGATATTGTTTGAAATGAGCCATTGCTTGAGAATATAAACATTTGTTGCCTCTTAATGGCTTAGAAGTTGGAATTCATTCATTTCATAATTGAATAGATTTTCCATTCCTCGTGTACCAAGATAAGTGTTCCTTGAAAAGCATAAATGAATTCTTAATTGTTTTCTATATTTGAGATCTTTTAGTATTTGGGCTCTAGTTATCAAAAAGTCTAAATTTATCACAATTGTTGCACTATTTTTTTAATAAGACCTCTTGTCATTGGGTTAGCTCTCCACATACTAGGTTTCATAATACGTTTGCACCCAATTCTATATTCATAAGCCCATATTATTTAATCTCTAGCCACACAATATATGGGTTGAGTACAACTTTGTCTTAGGATGCTAATAATTTTTTTTCACTGGTTAACTATCTACCTCCTTTCCACAAACATGACTTGATCAATTTGCCAATATAGATAGAAGTCCCATAGGAGCAGAAAGCCAATTGATTGAACTCATTGACATCATTCCAGTTGATACACAATAGATGATGTACATAGAGTCGATACAACATGCCTTCCCCCTTAAGAATTATTAACCCAAAGTTGAAAAACCAAACAATGGGTAGCCGAGGTGAAAATGTTGTTGTAATAACTGAAAAGATGTGTTTATGCCACAGTATAGGTTCAAAATACTTAATGAATGAAGTATTAATACAAAACTATAAGCTTACACACAAAATACATAGAGTCAATACAATGAACAAAATGGCATCATTCCAATAGAGACAAAATATCTCAAGTACATAGTGCTAATATTGAAATTCAAAGAGTTTTCAACATAAGTGGAATTTACTTTTGTTGGAAAACACCAAACAAGATCAATATTCTTCTTATTAAATTGAAATAACATTGAATTAATAATAGAAATGGGATAACATTGAAGTACATATAGAAGGATTTAGAGTAACCACTTCCTTCAAACTAGCTAACTAAAAAAAAACCAAGACATCTACCTAGAAATCATATACTGGAAAATAACAACTTATGAAAATATCCTCTAATTTAGTAGAAAATATCACCTGTGCTATGACTAATTTTAAATGAAAATACATCAAATGATGGTAAAATGTTGATAAATTTTAATAGATACACCTTCCCCTTAAGAAGCTTTGATCCAAAGTTGAAAAATCAAAACAATAGTAAGAGAAGACATGAAATTATTGGTGAAGTAATTGAAAAGATGCATTTTATCTGCAACTTAATTCAAAACTGTGAAGTATAATAACTCAAAAAATGCAAAAATATGTCCCATGCTCTAAAAGAAAGGATTAGATTGCTAAAATTTGGTAGTGCAACTCACCTTTTGATATCCAAAATGATGTTGAGGGAATAGTCATGAAAAGAAGACTCGGCCTACTTTATGTTTATGTCATTGCTTCAAGAAGAGGTGAGATTGGAACCCCAAACTACTTTATTCTCATTTTTTTTACTTTCATAGACTACACCAAAAGCATTCTACATCTAATGCATGGAATGAATAAGGTCTATTTTTCTCTTTTTTTAGTGGATGACTACTTTCAAGAAAGATAGCACTAGAAGGGGTGTTCCTTACAATATATGTGGTTGTGGATATTGTACAGACTCCCAGGTGGCTTTCTCTCATGGAATTACCTTCCATTTTATCATGTACTTAGAGAGTTGTTTGCGGTGAATATTTCACCCTCACCTCGAGGATGCCCTTTGGTTCTAGTATCTATCAACTTTCCCTCTTCATTAGTGAGAAATTGTGTTATTTGGGCTACAATTTGAGTCCTTAGTTCTACTTGAAACATGAGATGTGGAAGACATCATAGAAACTACCTTGTTAAGGAATGTCCAATGTGTAAACCACATCATACAATGTTGCTCTCACTATGTAGGGACCAAGAAACTTTGGTTGAAGGTTGTTCTTACCCTATTGGAGGCATAGAAAGTTTTCTTTTATGATTGGAGGCATAGAAAGACGAAATCTCCAATTCAAAGTGGCACTTTGAGTAGTGGCAATCAACTTGTTGCTTCATGATATTCATTACCATGGTTAAGTTGTCTTTAGGATGTTGGATATGTTCTACATCTCTTCAATAGTCTTAGTTGCTATAGGGAGTTTAACATATTGAGTGACCCAATCATTAGGAGATGGTGATTTGTACCTATATAATGCCTTAAATAAGTTCATTTTGGAGGCAGAGTGATATGTAGTGTTATGCCAATATTTAGCCAAACAAAACAATCTCATTATTGATATTTACAAGAGAGAGCGAGAATCAAACAAAATCACCACAAAACCCTATTCTACAGTTAAAAACAATATATGACAACACTAGGGAAGAAATAGATCCAAGGATAACTCAACCCTAGAAGAGAAAAAAACAACAGAGTACACGAGCATGAGAGAGAAGCATAACTAAACACATGAGAGTTTAATTGTTATGGTGTCCTAAGGAAAATCATTTTTATGAAAGAATGAATGATTCACTTAAGTGAGAAATACAAATGGAAGTTGGTGTAGGGAGCTTTCCCCGAGAGGTGTTATGAGCCTACATTGACTAGGTTAGTGTTAATGAAAATTAAAAATATAATTAATATTTCAATATAAGGCCAGTTGTGGCCTAAAGTGAAGATTATACCCTTAACTTGAACATCCTCTCTTAATCCAAATAAGGGTCCATAGAGAGAAGTCATTACATCACAAGATTTACATCCCCCCTTAATGTTGAACATTGTCCACATAGAGAAGTCATTACAGGTCACTTCCATGATTGTCATATCTCTACCTTATAAATCCAATAAGGTCTTTGGTAGAAAACATCGTACTCTAGAGTCCAGAGTGATGAAATTGGATGAAACTTTAGTTCAATGTGTATATCATGAACCATGGTGAGAAGAGCTTGTGGTGGAGGGGTGTAATATCCCTAGGCCGAACCCAATTGTAATGTAAATGAAAATGTACTTAAGATGGTGAGTTGTTTGACATCATTTTTGTATGCACCTTTCATGGCATAGTGCGCGCATGTATTGCGCAGTAAAATGATGAAGTATGCACATTCTTGGATACCGCACGTGGCAACTTGAGTGTGCGCGATATTGAGGCCAGGGAGCCTTTGTGTATATGATGTGATTTATAGGTTGGTGAGCCGTTATTATAAGCTAGGATGCTTATGTTTTGATTAGGTTGGAGAGCCTAGACGTTAAATCCCAGTGTGCCTATTTTTGTATATGTCTCATAATTAATATAAAATACATCGTTTCACGCAAACCAACCATGATAAAAGAGATGGGGGACTAAACTCCATTGGTTAGAGAAAGGGAGGGGCCTAAAAAGTAAGGAAAAGGGGCTAAGTTAGGGAGCTTAAGCCAAAAAAGAATATTATATTAATATTTCTTAAATCATAAAGTATGGATAATTATTTTATCCTAAGTTCTAAAGTTGGGGACAAGTGGGCCAAAGTAGCTCCCAACATGTCAAGTGTCAATTTGGGGACATGCATACATATTGTTGGGACTTAGTTCATTTTCCCATCTTTTTCCAGGATTCTTACCATCATTCCTTCCATCATTCAGTGATCTAGTCAATCATTCATGAGCATGCACACAACCATTGAGCTATCCTTCATATCTTCATGATTGTACCTGAACCTGTATCCATAGCCACTTTTCTGTTTGTGTAGTTGGTTAGCTTGGGAGCTGGATTGAAGAAGTGGGTTGTCAGGCCCGTGGGACATTGAAGAGGCGGGTTGTTAGGCCCGTGAGAAATTTCTCTCTGGGTGAGAGAATTACGGGGAATTGATTTCCTGAAGGTGCTAAATTGCAACTACAATGCTTTGAGACTTCCTGTTCGGCCTATTGCTGAAGCTCGGAAAGGAAATGGGGCAACCGAAGGACTGTTGAGCAGAGAAGGGGCACACTTCCTGGGTGGGACAGGCAAGTGGGGAATGAGGGACTGCAGGTTGTTAGTTTGAGTTGGCACCTGAGACAGAGTCTTTCCTATTGTCTATGAGATTTTATCCTGGTTAGGAATCCCTTTACTCGGGTGGAGTTTAGTCCCACCTCGGGGGTGATCCACTATTGAGAGTGATGAACAATGTGGTCTAAGGCTGGGAGGTTCGTGGAAGGTCTACATGGAGTTGGTGGCATTCTTACCAAAATAAGTGTCAATTATGTGATAAATTTACATGTTGCATTCTTATTTATGTGTGTATTTTATTGGTTTATCTTATGTGTGGTTATAACTATCTGAATATGTATGGGTATTTCCTGTATATGCTACATGTATATGTGTACTGTTATTTCGGTGTGAATATGTGCAGTTACAGATGTATTGGTCTATTTATGTTTTATATATATGTTTTCACAAGAGCTTTGTGTGTATATATTTTAATTGCATGCAATTCGAAAAAATTTATGTGGCATAGTTCAGTTGGATGTTGGGTATGTTACAATATGTTCCGCAAAGAGAACATGAGAATTCTCTGGTGTAGCGTGGCCCGACATGGGTGGTCAGGGACGTTACAATATGGTATCAGAGCTTTAGTTTTCAGCACTAAGTCTGGATGGGCCGAGCAAGTTGAGTGAAGAAAAATTTCATAGAGGATTGATTTCGAAGTGGCCAAATTTCGAGTTACAGAGAGTCCATGGTAAAAAGTAACAACAATTGTGCAGAATTGGGACAAAGCCCCAATTTCTGTTGTTAAATTCATGGGAAATTGAGAAATTCAGCCATGTGGTAAGATATTCTTGATTTAATATTTGTTCTAGCAAATTCATACTTGGAATTGGTCAAATTTGAAGTCACAGTGAAGCCATGACAGTTGGAGCGAGTTTTATAATTAAAATTCTCATTTCGTGAATTGAGTTTGAGCAAAATCTGTTCCAGAAATGTCAAACCGCAACGATTTTTTTTTGCAGAGGTGGAACCGGTGTTATCGGGGTGAAATTGAATAAATTTCATAGTTGTAGATGTCTATGGTAGATATTGGGAAGAAGTTAATCAAAAGCCCCAATTTCTGGAGCGGAATTCACGAGGAATTGATGCGCATAAAAATGAATGTGCACAGGTGGGCACACTAAAAATGCATGATGCACAGTAAAAAACTTGTGATAGGTAAAATTTGGCACTAGGCGGCAAGATATTGGCGTGCTAGTGCACGCACTAAATTTTGGTGTCGCGCGGAAAAATGTTAGTGTGCAGGTGTGCGCGCTAAATTCTGGTGCTGTGCAGAAAAATGTTAGTGTGGGGGTGTGCGCGCTAAATTTCGGTGCTGCACGGAAAAATTTTAGTGTGCGGGTGTGCGCACAGAGTATTGGTGTGTGATGGGGCATACTAAACTTTTGCATGGTACAATGCATCTAGTGAAATGCGTGCAAAATAGTAACGCGTGGTACAAAACCTGTGCGTGGTGGATATTGGTGCGCGACATAAAAGTAGAGCGTGCAAGTTATTGGCGCGACAGAGAAGTAACACACAGTGGTTTTAAAGTGCACGAAGCATGATTTACCTTGGGTTGTTGCTACACATGATACATATGGGTTACAGGTTGAAATTTGTGTGCAGGAATTTGTTTGGAGGGGGAACAACAACAGAAAACCAAAGAATTTCCGCGACATTTTATATTATCTGGAAGTCATCTTTTTTGCAACGTGTTTTGAGGCCCTTAAAAGCGTTTTTAGCTACTCAAAAACCACGAGAAGAAAGTATGACAAGATACACTTCATCTCTGCATCTCAAATAAAAGAGCTTGAAGAGAGATTTCTAATGGTGTAAACCGTTCGTCAAATGAAGCTTTTATGAGAAAGTTACAACACAAACAATGGAGGGTAAATTTTAAGACCCATCTAACTTCAAGAAGCCATAACTTTCTGCTCCAGAATCAGATTGAGGCGCAACAGTAGTCAATGGAAGTCTATTGAGCCATAGAAGACAGTCCCAGAGATGAATTAAATTTTCGGGCATGTTAAAAGTGCTTAATATGGCAAATAAGGTACCTGCAGCATATCAATTACAATATGGTATTTTGGTCTAGAACTTCAGCAGGCTGAAACTAGCAGCCCAGAACCCAGAAAGAGCTGAAACTTGGAAAGAGTGTCCATAATATGTATATGAAGAAACCCAATTGAGATCCTACGAAAATTCCAAAGGAGTAGGTGCAAAAATGCATATTTACAGTGCAGGGTTGCGCCAAGTTGAAAAATGAACAGAAAAATTAATGGACAATTCTCAAATAACCATAAATTTTTGCTTGAGACTCGAAAATGAGCATGGGAGAAAGTGTTCAAAATTTATTGGACAGTGGAGTCTAAAGATCCACCCAAAAAATTGATTTGGGAATTCAATTTTCCAGGAAATAAGAGGAAAGATTTTTTATATATGTTATTGAACCAGAATGGTTTATATTTTCATGAAATTTTTGAAACAGTTAGCCTGACAAAGTTTTGTTGGCTGAACATTTTGCAAAGTTAACAACAAATTGATCAGACGAAGATCAACTTAGAGTCCAGATTAATGGAAGAGGCATAGGGGACTTACATCCAGGAAGATGAGATTAGAGGGATGGATGTCCATTTGGGCATTGAAGGAACAAACTCCAATGGACACGGAGAAGGAAGGGATGAAAACATGAATATGGTAGAGACCATTAAAAATTTACAGAAGGATGTCGAAAGCCATAAAGATGATAATGAAAATCTTATGAAGTCCAAGGAACAACAGGATGACTTCAACATGAAGTTGTTGCAAAGCTTGAATGGAATTGAAAAGAAGTTGGATAAGGAGAGTAGCTCAAGCAAATTAGGAAGTCACATGCCTCCTTATGAGAAAAGAAGAATCATAAGTGTTATCATACATCACCATCACTCCCCAAGGCATTCCAATAAGAGAACACACAACAACTCAATTCCATCCCCTGTTAGAAAGAATAAGAGGTCTGGGGTGGATGAGCTATGAGGAGAAATGAACAAAATCAAACCTCCTACATTTGATGGTGAGCACAAGAAAGATGAAGATGCAAAGACATGGTTGTTGGGCATGAGAAATTATTTTCAATTGCATAATTATTCATCTCATGTAGAAAGTAGAATTTTTATCTCTCAACTCAAGGGAAAGGCATCCATGTGGTGGGATCAACTTGTGCAGGTGCAACACATTAGAGAGAAAAGTGTTACTTGGAGAGAATTCAAGAAGTATTTTGAGAAGAAATACTTGATCAAGAGATACTATGACAAGAAAATGAAAGAGTTCTTTGAACTCAAGCTTGGAAGTATGACCATTGATGAATATGAAAGAAGGTTTTTGGAACTGCTGAAGTATGTCTCTTTCATCAAGGATGAGATAGTTAAGATTCAAAGGTATTTGAGTGGATTGCCATCATTTATCAGTGACAAAATACCGTATGATGATCCCTAGACATTAGAGGAGACCATAAGGAGAGATAAATTTCTTTATGATCAGAAAAAATCAAGGCCAACTTTCCAAAAAGCTCGGGAAGACAAAAATAAATTCAAGGTGGATCAGAGGAAGAAGGGATCTAAGCCACCATTCTTCAAAAATAATCCATAGGGACAACAAACTCTTAGAGAACCCATAATGATTGAGACAGGGGGTCAAAGGTCAAGGGAACCACCTATTCAATGTTGGGGTTGTAAAGGAGATCATATGTACAGAGATTGTCCTCACATAGGTGAAAAAGTGAGAACTGTTCACAATGTATAGCAAGTTGAAATAGTGGAGGACATGTGCAGAAATGTACCAAGGATCTATGCAACCCTAGACAACAAGCAAGTAGAGTATTAGTCACATATGATTGAGGTGGAAGGTATGATCAACAACCAAACCATTTCTATTTTAATTGATTCAGGAGCTAGTCATAGTTATATAGATCCTAAGATGGTGGAAAGTTTGAAATTGCCAAGAAGCAAGCATGAAAAATCTTGGTTGGTGCAGCTGGCTACTGGAGCCAAAAGAAAAGTTAATGAAATGGTTAAGTCATGTCTTATGGACATGAATGGATTGAACACCAGGGAAGATTTGAACATCTTGCATTTAGGTTCTTATGACTGCCTAATTGGGATGGATTGGTTAGACCAACATCATGCCATTATAGACTATCATAACAAGGCATTTACTTGCTTGGATGAGGAAGGGAACCTAAGGAGAGTGTAGGGAATTCCCAGGGTAGTAACCATTAGAGAAATTTCAGCATTGCAGTTGAAGAAATGTTACAGAAAAGGGTGTTAAATATTTGCAGCACATATGGAAGAGACACCTAAAGATAAGGTGCCAAATTTGGAATATTATGCAATCCTGGAAGAATTTGAAGATGTGTTCAAGGAGGTACCAGGACTACCCCCAAAGAGAGATATTGATTTCTCTATAAATTTAATGCCTGTGGCAGCTCCAGTGTCAAAGACTCCTTATAGAATGAGTACACTAGAGCTGAAGGAGTTGCAAATGCACCTTGAAGAACTTCTGAAGAAGGGGTATATACGCCCAAGTGTGTCACCTTGGGGTGCCCCAGTCTTGTTCATGAAGAAGAAATATGGGGCATTAATATTGTGCATTGATTTCAGATAGTTGAATAAAGTGACTGTTAAGAATAAATATCCTTTGCCAAGGATTGACAATCTATTTGATCAATTGAAGGATGCAAAGATATTTTCAAATATATATCTCAGGTCAGGATACCATCAGGTAAGGATTAAAGAGGAAGATATTAGTAAGACCGCCTTCAGGACAAGGTATGGTCATTATGAGTTCACAGTGGTTCCATTTGGGTTGTCAAATGCACCAATTGTTTTCATGTGCTTAATGAATGGTGTTTTCCGAGAATATTTAGACAAGTTTGTCAATGTCTTTTTGTATGACATTCTTATATATTCTAAGTCAGAAAAAGAGCATGAACATCATTTGAGGATGGTGTTGCAAGTATTAAGGGAGCATCAGTTGTATGCCAAATTGAGAAAGCGCTCATTTTATCAAAAGAAAATTCATTATTTGGGGCATATCATTTCAAAGGATGGGATAACAGTGGATCTTGAGAAGATAGAAGCCATTAGAGAATGGTCAGCACCAAAGAATGTGACAGAGGTGAGATCATTCATGGGTCTTACAGGCTACTATAGAAGATTCATTGAAGGATTTTCAAAGATTGCACACCCAATCACTTCCTTACTAAAGAAGGGTGTGAAGTTTTAGTGGACATTGGATTGTGAAAAGAGTTTCCAACACTTGAAACAATTATTAACAACTACTCCAATACTAAGGATTGCAGACCCAAATGAAGACTTCATTGTATGCATAGATGCATGTAAAGAAGGACTTGGTGGAGTCCTCACTCAAAATGGGTTTGTTATATGTTATGAATCAAAGAAGTTGAAGGAGCATGAAAGACACTATGCCACTCATGATTTGGAATTGGCAGCCATAGTGCATGCCTTGAGGAAATGGAGACACTACCTCATGGGGAAAAGGTTTGAGCTAAGAACAGACCATAATGGTCTGAAATATTTATTTGATCAGCCAACTCTAAATGCTAGGCAAAGCAGATGGTTAGAATTTCTAAGTGAATATGAATTTGATATAAAGCATATCAAGGGGAAAGAGAACAAAGTGGTTGATGAACTCGGTAGAAGAGTGCATGAATTTCATGCTACAACCATTAGCATGTACCAATCAAAGTTGAAAGACAGAATTATAGAGGCTACCAAATCAGATTTTCAATACAAGGATTTAGTGGCAAAATTATAGCAAGGTAATTTGCAGCAGAAAATTGAAAAATCAAGCTAGATAATGATGAAATTCTCATGTACAGGGGAAAAATTTATGTGCCAAATTCTTATGAGTTGAAAAATCTGATATTGAGAGAAATGCATAATGTACCTTATGCTGGGCACCCAGGATATCAGAAAACTATTGTAGTTGTCAAAGGCCAATATTATTGGCAGGAATGAAGAAAGAGGTTGTTGTTTTTATTGCTAGATGTTTGGAATGTCAAAAGGTAAAGTCCAAGCATATATACCTAGCTAGTTTGCTACAAACATTACCCATCCCTGAGTGGAAATAGGAAGTTGTAACAATGGATTTCATCACCAAGCTGCCCAGAACAAACAAGCAACTTGATTCTATCATGGTAGTGGTGGATAAGCTTACTAAGGCTGCCCATTTTGTTCCAATTAAGCTCACTCACAAGGAAGACAACATTGTTGATGTTTATATGAAGGAAATTGCTAGATTACATGGCATACCCAAGACAATTGTGTCTGATAGAGATCCAAAATTTACCTCAAAATTTTGGAAGGGATTATTTAATGGATTTGGAACAAATTTGAATTTTAACACAGCTTATCATCCAGAACTAGAGGGACAAACAGAGAGAAAATCAAGTGATTGAAGATATGTTGAGGATGTATGTGATGGATAAACCATCAAAATGGGAAGATTACCTACACTTGGTAGAGTTTGCTTATAACAATGGGTATCAAGCATCTATAAAGATGAGCCCATTTGAGGCACTTTATGGAAGAAAGTGCAACACACTAGTAAGCTGGGATAACCCAATAGACAGAGTAGTGGTTGGGCCATATTTTCTCAGGGAAATGGAGGAGCAAATGATAAAAATAAAATAAAATTTAAAGATTGCCCAAGACAGGAAGAAAATCTATGATGATAAGGGTAGAACTCAGGGAATTTAAAGTGGGTGATTATGTACTCTTGAAAGTGAAGGCCAACAAAAGTTCCTTGAAGTTGGAAAATTGTTCAAAGTTGGTAACTCGCTATTGTGGGCCGTTTAAAATCCTAGAGAGGATTGGTCCAGTAGCTTATAGAATTGCATTGCCTGCATCTATGTCTGTTCATAATGTATTCCATGTATCTTTGCTTAAGAAATTTATACCTGATGTTAATCATGTTATTGATTGGAATGTGATTCAGGTGGAGCAAGAAGGCACTTTCCAAGTGCATCCGATACGCATTCTGGACCGAAAAATCAAACAGCTCCGGAATTGAGCCATAGGGCTTGTAAAGGTCCAATGGACCTGGTACATTCCTGAGGATGCTACTTGGGAGCATGAGAATGCAATGCGGGCATAATACCCACATCTTTTTGAGGATTTTTAAAATTTTGTTGTATATGGGTACATGATGCATTGAGGACAGTGCATAAATAAGGGAAGGGGATTGTAATATCCCTAGGCCGAACCCAATTGTAATGTAAATGAAAATGTACTTAAGTTGGTGAGTTGTTTGACATCATTTTTGTATGCACCTTTCATGGCATAGTGTGCGCATGTATTGCGCAGTAAAATGATGAAGTATGCACATTCTTGGATACCGCGCGCAACAACTTTAGTGCGCGCGATATTGAGGCCAGGGATCCTTTGTGTATATGTTGTGTTTTATAGGCTGGTGAGCCATTATTATAAGCTAGGATTCTTATCTTTTGATTAGGCCGAAGAGCCTAGATGTTAAAGCCCAGTGCACCTATTTTTGTATATGTCTCATAATTAATAAAAATACATCATTGCGTGCAGACTGACCATGATAAAATATATGGGGGACTACACTCCACTGGTTAGGGAAAGGGAGGGGCCTAAAAAGTAAGGAAAAGGGGCTAAGCTAGGGAGATTAAGCCAAAAAGGAATATTATATTAATATTTCTTAAATCATAAAGTATGGATAATTATTTTATCCTAAGTTCTAAAGTTGGGGACAAGTGGGCCAAAGTATCTCCCAACATGACAAGTGTCAAGTTGGGGACATGCATACATATTGTTGGGACTTAGTTCATTTTCCCATCTTTTTCCAAGATTCTTATCATCATTCCTTCCATCATTCAGTGATCCAGTCAATCATCCATGAGCATGCACACACCCATTGAGCTATCCTTCATATCTTCATGATTGTACCTGAACTTGTATCCATAGCCATTTTTTGTTCGTGTAGTTGGTTAACTTGGGAGCTGGACTGAAGAAGTGGGTTGTCAGGCTCGTGGGACATTGAAGAGGTGGGTTGTTAGGCCAGTGAGCAATTTCTCTCTAGGTGAGAGAATTGTTGGGAGTTGATTTCCTAAAGGTGCTAAACTACAGCTACAGTGATCTGAGACTTCTTGTCTAGCCTGCTGCTGGAGCCCGAAAAGGAAGTGGGGTAGCCGAAGGACTGTTGAGCAAAAAAGTGTTAGAAAAACAAGACCATGGAGCAATAAAATAAAAAAAATGCAGAAAAAAAACACAAAAGACACACAATACAAGAGAGACACAGA
>SNQJ01S0016463.1:160412-171484 GCA_010110895.2 Picea sitchensis
TAATCCAAGATCACTGAGAAATACACAATCACTAGAGACACAACATTTATCCTGGGAAACCCTTTAGGGGAAGAAAACCCAGAAAAACTTCCTTAATATAGATAGCCAATACAATGCCAAGAGATCTCTTATGCTAATACAGAAAGTCCTCTCCTAGATATGCACCACTCTCTCTCTCCTTTTCTAGTAACAGAACAGAACTTGTCTCTCAAACTGAGCAAATGAGTTATGTCCAAATGAGGTGCTAGCCTCCTTTATTTATACAAGTCTAGCACGTGTGAAGTGTCTCTTCACTAGTAGGGCTAACTTATCCAACTGGGTGGGTAAACCCACATTTATTATATTTCTGGGTCTTCTTATTAACTACTGGGGCCGACTTCTTATTCTGCCTATTATAATTGTTTGTTGACCAATCCGCAAAAGGAAATTTGGTCCTATTACAATAACTGACATGATCAATCCACAATGGGGATTGATCCTATAAATAATATATCAATAATAATAATAATACTCTTTGCAGTTACATTATTTCAACAATATGGAGAGGTAGAACGACTTGTTTGTAGAGGGCATACACCTCCTTGAGGTCTCTCATATTTGGAAGTTGAGATGGTGTTGCTTAACTTGTTTCTTTGTGACCTTGTCAGATGGGAGCATTGAGAACAAAAATGTGATCATCCCGAGGGTGTCCCACTGAGGCTTGGTTACAGAACTTGATATTTGAGCCTAAAGGCCTCCCTAATGAACAAGGCTTGGCATTTATGGTCTAAATACCAAAAGGAGGTGGAAAGAGAGGAACAAACATGTTTGTGTTATCATGAAAAGTCCCTACTATATATCAAACATTGTTTTTTCTATGTTCCTAATACACCCATCAATGCAAGGTTCTTCTAATCTAAATTTATTAACAATTGTTACAACAATCTAAATTAAAAAAAAATATTGTTCAAAATATGTATAACATAAGAGACTGATGATCAAATTTATCTTTTCAAAAGTATTTTATTAATATAATACTACAAAAATATCTCAAATAGAGATTTTTCCCTTGTGCTTTTCTCCTGTCAATCTCTATAGTTCACTGAAGGCATCTTAAACAACTTGGTTTTAATTATCTTGATTTGATTTCATACAAAGGTTGGGGGAAGGCTATTTTGTTTTCTAGTTGCACATTAATTATTATTCCTTTAACCTACTGTTATATGCAATCAATTATCAAAACAACAACAGAAAGAGCTAAATATTGAGATTCTTGTAAAATCATAATAAATAAAGTCTTAATGAAAAGAGAACTAGCAAGAAGCCCAATGTTAAGATCAATCCTATTCAATAACTAAAAATATCTAATATAAATAAAATATAGTTGAGAAATATTGGTTTAATCTATACTTTTGGCCACAATTGATTCAGGTGGATATCGATGGCCACCCACCTTTTCCAGCTGGCTCAAAACAACTTTCTGGCAATTTTGGTAATTTACTATTTTTAGCAGTTTTTTGGGTCCTAAACTTTCGGAGCCATTTTGAGGCCCTAAACGATGTTTTTTTGGGTATGTAGCAGTTAAAAGTAGTCATTACGAGATTTTTGTCAATGGTTGTAGTCCTCGAATAGATCTTTCCAATGGGCTATCCTACGCCTAAAACGAAGATCGTATGCAAAAGTTATGACCGTGGCAAGTTGATGTACTGACTTACCCAAACGGGGCCCACATGACTTTTGACGCTTCATCTCCTAGGGTTAGGTTTTTGGATGTCTAGGGTTTTTGACACTCCTATTTATCGTAAAAAGGCCTTCAGAGCCTTCTCCTCTTGTGAATGAGCGCATCCATCACATCTCTTCTCAGAGATAAGCCGCCACCATTCCAACAAGCTTGTTTTCCACTGCATTTTACAGTTTCGGCTTATTTCCTTATTGAATAGAAAACCAGTTTTATTGTATCTTTGTTATTCTGTGTTAAGCATCTGTTAATAATCTGTAGTCATTTTGTTTTGCTCATAAAATCTGTATCAGTGGTATCAAAGAAGTTTGCTCCTTGTCATCTTAATGCATGTCCCCAACGAGGTCAGAGTACAAAGAATTAGGTCTCGAGCTTGTTTCTCTTGAGGATCAAATCTCTCGCACGCCCAAGCGACCTCTCATGGTCGGAGAAAAGAAATATAATGGGATAGGATATCCTTTCAAAATGTTGTTTGAGGAATCCCTCATGCAACAAAGGAACGAGATGATGGATAGTTTCAGGCAAATCCTTTGACGGCTACCAACAGGCAACACATCTTCTTTGAGCGGAGGCACCGCCCCCTTCAAGGTACAAATGAACTTTGATATTCCTATATTTGAAGGTCAGATAGACACAGATGGTGCAGACAAGTGGTTGAATCTACTAGAAGGGTATTTTTTTGTCCATAACTTTTCGAATAGAGAAAAGATTACTTTTGCGCTCCTCAAAGTCGTTCCCCATGTCAAAGATTGGTGGGAGACTTTCTCTGAGAAAAAGGAAATAGAGGAACTCTCATTATTTACAGTCATGACCACCTAGGAATCCTTCAGGGATGATATTAAGAAACAATACTACCCTGTTGGAAGTTATGACGACTTTGTACCAAATGGACCACACTGCGGAAAGAAAGAGACCAAGTAGTGCCAGAGTTCACAAATATTTTCCATACCTAGCGCACCAATTTGGGTATCAAATATTTAGAGTGACATATGGTACTCTACATAGATACATTCAGACTGAAATGGAATTTCTGGACATCTTGTCTTGGACGTGGCCTACCGATATGTCGTCAAAATTGAGTAGAAGCTCAAACAAAAGATGCAGCAATTTGGGCCTGGGAACCCTTACAACAAAACCCAGGAAAGGATGGACCCAACCCATAGAACAAAGGATATAGAAAATATGGATAGTATCAGGACAACTATTCCAAGATGCAAGAAAAGAAGGACACTAGAAAGACAAAGAAAGATACTGGGAAGTGGTGCGACTTCCATAAGAGCCCTGGAATAACACTATCGACTAGCGCTCAAAGTAGTGGTTGGTGGCTGAAGTGAAAGCCTCTGAATTAGATGTGGGTTCTGACTCTGAGTTAGAACCAGAAAGGGGAAGATAGATCATTGACGCAGAACCCAATTCTGTTGTTGCTACCACCAAGCTCTAGCCTAATGAACCAGATGAGCCCGAAGAAGGAGAGCGCCTCTTCCATTCATAGATGTGGGTAAAAGGCACCCTGTTGCACTTCATCATTGATAGCAGTAGCCAAAAGAACTTCATATCAGTAGAGTTTGTCAAGCGACTGGCCCTACTGACAATGCCACACTCACAACCCTACACCATTGGATGGCTCTGCCAAGGAAGCGATCTCTGCATCATCCAACAATGTTGACTGTCGTACGACATCAAGCCCTTCAAAGACGAGGTATTTTTTGATGTTTCTCCTTTCGAAGTTTGTGATGTTATTTTGGGCCAACCTTATTTATGGAAACGTCATGATGTATATGAGTTTAGGCCTTGTAGTGTTATTATTACTTTGAACAAGAAATTGTACAGGATACCCTAGGCAGTCCCACCTAGTGTTATTTCCTTGATCTCTGCAAAGAAATGCAGGAAGGTCATCTCTCAGATGGAGAAGTTTGTCTTCTTTGTGATTCTCTCTCAAAATGAGTGAAATATCATAGCCACATCCAGGGTCTTTGCGGCTGACCTCTCCACATGATAGAAGCAAGTAGATAAGTTCTTTGAAGAATACTTGGATATCTTCTCCTAACCTACCGAGGTACCTCTGCACTGTCAGGTCAAGTACCCCATTGATCTGACCCCCGATGCACCACTGCCCAATGGGCCAGTCTATCCCTACTCTATGTCAAAGAATGAGGAGATCAAGCGATAGATCCAATAACTATTCCACAAGGGGCACATCCATCCCAATTCATCACCTTGTAGGAGCCCAATCGTGCTGGTACAGAAGAAAGATGGAACCTGGTGACTCTGCATTGATTACCAGGCCCTGAATAAAATCATAGTTAGAAACCGGTACCCAATTCCCCGAATCAATGACCTCCTTGATCAAATCACAGGGGACAAATACTTCAGTAAGATTGATCTAAAGTCTGGCTACCACCAAGTCCCGATAGAACAAATAAATGTATGAAAGACTGCCTTCAAGTCAAAGGAAGGCCTTTTTGAATGGTTGGTCATGCCCTTTGGTTTGACAAATTCTCCAGCCACTTTCATGAGGATGATGGAAGATATCTTGTGACCATTCACCAATACTTTTGTAATGGTGTATTTGGATGACACTCTCATTTACAACTAGTCATGGGCAGAACACTTGCAGCATATTCAACAGGTTATGCACACCCTGTGGTAGCAGAAGCTATACGCCAACTTGGAAAAACTATCCTTCGGCATGGACAGGGTCCATTACCTGGGATACATTGTTGATCAACATGTCGTACATGTGGATCCAACCAAGATCCAAGTCATCTGTGACTGGCCAGCCCCAACCACACTCACTGAGCTTCGGAGCTGCTTGGGCCTTGCCAATTTCTACCGTAAGTTCGTGTTGGGATTCTCCCATATTGCATGGGCCCTCAGCCAAATAATCAGGGGTGGTGGTAAGGAAATATTTGCGTGGGGACATTCCCAACAACAAGCGTTCGATGATTTGAAGCGGCGCTTGTGCTCATCCCACGTACTTTCACTACCAAACTTACAACAACCCTTTGAGATTGAGACAAATGCTTTAGACTATGTTATGGGTGTCGTTCTCACTCAGCATGACCACCCCATGACCTATAATAGTAAAACACTATTAGATATTGTCCGTAAGTACCCTACTTACGATAAAGAAATGTACTCCATTGTGCAAGCCTACCGCTAGTGGAGACATTACATTCTTGGGAAGGAGACATTCATCCACATTGATCATAAGCCACTATAGTTCATGCAGACACAAGGAAAATTATAGAATGACCACCATCAAAAGTGGTTCACATACTTATGGAAATTCCACCTCAACATCAAGTATAAAACAAGAAGCACCAACTATGTCATTGATTGCCTCAGTAGATCGCCAGTCACAACACTCACCACAGTGCTATACTCTTTCGGCCATGACACCTCTGGATGGCCCCAACTCTATGAGACAGACCCATACTTCGCCACCACCTACCAAATGTTGGGTGTAAATGCAGTTGTCGATAATTTCCATCTTCAGGATGGGTTTTTTTGTTATCTGGGCCATATCTGCATTCCATCAATTGAGCGAGCGAAGCTGATTTGGGAAGCCCACCACATTTGGGTGGAAGAACACTTCGACATAAAAAATACAGTAGAGATGCTACAGAAACATTTCTGCTGGCCGAAACTTTGACAAGAGGTCAACAAGTATATCAGGTCCTGCACTGCCTGCGCTATTGCCAAACCGACCACTAAGAAATAGGGCATGTACACCCCTCTTCCTACTCCTGACAGGCCATGGGAATCCATCTTAATGGACTACATGTCGGGCCTCCCATCCACCAAGTGGGGAAATGACTTTGTTTTTGTGGTTGTTGATCACTTTTCTAAGATGACGATTTTGGTTCCCTAGAAGAAGAGCATCATAGTAGAAGCCACTGCCAAGCTCTTCCTTGAACGAGTCTGAGTACATTTTGGAATCCCACAAACCATTGTCTCAGATTGGGATAGTGGATTTCTCAGCACATTCTAGTCGAGACTGTGGTCACTGCTGGACACCAAGCTCACCAAATCCATGACCTTCCACCCCCAGACAGATGGCCAAACCGAGGTCGCAAATCGAATGATTGTGCATATTTTGTGCATGTATAATTCCAATCACCCTCGCACATGGGATGAGAGTCTTTCCTGTGTCTAGCATAGCTACAACCGAGCCCTGCATAGATCAACTGACCACAACAGTATTTCATTTAATGCTTTATGGGGTTTCTTCAATGGTTTTTTTTCTTGTCTTCTTGGCATTTCTTCTTTACTAGAAAATTTTTCCATGAGACTTGTTTATGTGTCATCTCCTCACATGCACATCTAATTAATATAAGGCTTTAATGTTGAGTAAACCCACTAAGAATCCCCTCATCACAAGAGGTCTCTTGAGCCTACATATTCAACATTAGACTAGACTTGTAAACAAGTCAAAGGTGCCCTATAAAAAATTAGATCACTCCAACTTAGACTAGGCATGTGAAAGAATCTAGCATCTCAAGTCTTTATCACTCCTTATCAAATCAGAATGACTAAGGAGAAAGACTACACCTAGGACATTCACCACTAGCAAATCCCCTTAAGTGTGTATCATTTTCCCTTGGTCAAATCAACATGACTAAGGAGAAAGACTACACCTGGGCCATTCACCACTAGCAAAGCCCCATTAGTGAATGTATCATTTTCCCTTGGTCAAATCAGCATGGCCAATCTGGGAGAATGTCTTTCTGATGTTGCATCTCGAGTCTTTGTCACTCCTAGTCAAATCAGCATGACTAAGGATAAATAATACACCTGGGTCATTCACCACTAGCAAAGCCCTGTGAGTGAATGTATCATTCTCCTTTGTTCAAATCAACATGACTAATCTAGGAGAATGTCTGCCTAATGTTGATAACTAGAGAAGCATCAACATCCTGAACCATTCACCACTAGCAAATCCATGTAAGTGAATGTATCATCCTCCCTTGGTCAAATCAGCATGACCAATCTGGGAGAATGTCTCCCCAATGTTGAAACATCAACAGAGAGGTGAAGATGTTGATGAAATAGACTCAGTATAGGTGCATGGATATTTATAAAATAATTTTTTAATAGGATAAGTGGTGTCTCTGTCCAGTCAAGTAATGTGGGTAAAAAAATAGGAGAAAATCTATGTAAAATGTGGGCCCAACATCTAGTTTATCTTTCTTAATCATGAATTTTCTTATGATGGAATTCTCAAAGGTTCTATCAAGAAATTGGTTAATGTTAGACCCTTCAAAGATGCTGTCAATTTTGGTGGAGCAATGGAAACTGTTGAGATGGCTACTTCCCATATTAACACCCCAAAGGATGATCTTGTTCATGTTGACCATGTCCCTACACAGCAGGTAAGTGAAGAATTTTATAGTTCTCTTTTTTGGGAGGATTGTTGCAACAAGGGCATGTTAAGTTGGTAAAAGACATGACATGTAAAAGGTCATGGTGTTTTTCTAGACTCTTGGAGACTCAAAAGAAAAATAACAATTGCCAAAATTATGTAGTCCAAACAAATAAAGTTTCAAATTTGTCAAATTCAATTGTTGTTTTGTCATTTTCCATTCACTTTGGCAAATTTTCAAGGTAGATGGTTTCAAATTCAATTTTCAACACTGTTCTCAATACAATTAACCTTTAGGGTTGAATCCTTATTTTTTATGATTGATTAGATCTAACTTGATTCATCAAAGAGATGATATGAAGGTGAACAAATTCAATTTCCATTTTCAATTAAAATCATGAGCATGTATATTGTTCGATGATGAAATATTGTAGATGTGATGCATAAAAAAACATAATCATATTTGTGTATGATTAGTTACAAAACATTGTGCTTCAATATTGTTCTTTCTTGTAACTAACTCCTTTACTTTCACATCACAAGGTGATTTCAATTTGATCTTGTTGAATTTGAGTGTGCATGGTGTCTTGCCAAATGGTGGTTAATTTCTTAGTTGAAATTGAGCAATAATAGATCGATTTTTGAGAGCAATGACCGGAACTTGGAAATTACTATGTTTAACATCATACATACCATATCATGTGTGCATTTTTATTTAAGATTTTTTTGAATTATGGCATTTGAATTGATTGTGTTGAGAATGATTTTGTGATGTCATCTTTATTGCATATTTCTTTCTTTTGTGAAGGTATTTTATCGCATGTTGTTATGCTTGAGGATAAACAGGTGAACGGATCATGCCACATCGGTGATTTTCTGGAACTTGGCCATTGTAACCTAGTCGGGTTGCACCCATGTTTCCAGTAGTGGTGTAGTTACATTGTCGACCCATGCAACAAAACATGCAAAACCATGCAGGAAACTTATTGTTAATTATAACTAGCTCGGTCCATATAGCCATCCCATATGACAATTTGAATAGCATTTCAAGCCTGCACAAAATATTCAAAACTTAGTAATTATGACTAGCTCGGTCTGTATAGCATCCCATATATATTCAAAGAGTATTTCAAGCCTACAAAAAATATTCAAAACTTATATCCCGTAACTAGAGAGAATTTAAACTAATTTTTTTAGAAAACTCTTAAGATGATTCTTATTTAACTTTTAGTGCTACTCAATCAACACCTAGTTTGGTGGAAAGCCAATGACGGTCAGGCATAGGATCTCTATTCATCGCCACTCCTAGCTTGCTTGTGTTGACCATGTTAAGCCCCCCTTAATAAGGTGGTTAAACATGTCAGTTTATTTGGGGGGAATTGGAGAATATCATCAACCATGCTTGAGCGACCAGTCAAGCCCTTGTTGACATTAAATTAAATTGTCACTTTACTTGGGGGGGATTGGGGAATATCCCGTCATTCTTGACCAACCAGTCAAACCCCCATTGACATTAAATTAAATTTTCTTTCTCAATCGTTCGGATGAAAAAGAAAATATTTGAAAAGAATATGAAAAATGGACTTTTTAGTGAGTAGTGGCACTTTTGTTGTAGAGCATGTCCAAAAGAATATAACAACAGAAATTTGGGACATATTCTTCTTCCTTTCTACATTCACTAACAATTATTTTAGAGGTGATACTAAAATCTCCAGTGATGAACACACTTTGAAATCCTTTCCTTCTAATTCACTTTCTAGTTTTACGCATTGTTCCTTTGACTTGCTTCATATTAATGGGTATATTCTATTAGATATACAACCTCAGTATTCACTTTCTTGAAATTTAACAATGTCTATCCACCTTAGTTGTCAGCATTTGATTCCTTGTTATTTTAGTCTCTAAAGCTATCTACATGAGAAGCATTATGTTGAGATAGTCATAATATTTTTTACTAGATATACAAAATTTCATTCAAGAAATACTTAACAAGCTCTTGATAACTTGCTATCCTTATTTTTGTATCAATATGTTCTTGGTCCTCATGAGATTCCATTCACTTTATCAGGAAATCAAAATTGAACCACAGAGATTTGGTGTCCTTTGAGGAAGAAAGGAATGCATAACCTAATAAATGTCTGCATTTGTTCCCATCACTCTGTGCAAACAAAAAATGTAAGATTATTTTCTTGTAAAAGTCATATAACTTTTTGTTTGTGTGTGCTTCTTGTAAAAGTAGGAACATGTAGTGTAAATTGAGATATTTGTGCATTCTGTGATTTTGTATTAGCTTTCAATCAATCATTTTTGCTTCTTATAAGAGTGGTGATTTGCACATTGCAGAAGGTTTTAGTTGATATAAGCAAATGGTTGGGCAAGACAAACTTTGTTGAAATCTCTTCTTTCTGGAAAATTTTTAAAAGCTTTGATCGAATGTGGACCTTCTATATTTTGTATTTACAGGTACGTATTATATCCTTATTGTTAAATTATTGAGCTTGATTTAATATGCAGATTATTTTCTTTAATTTTTTCAACACTTTGATTCCAGCTCAATACATTTCAAAAATACAGAATCACAACTAAATAGAAATAACCATGTAGATCCACAAGCATACACATCAAAAACACATATACCCTAGGAAATCCCTATACAGGGAGAAAAACCCCAGCAAAAGAATCTTCTTTTATTATGTAATAAGCATGCAGGAAATACAAACCCTCAAGGGGCTCTACAGGACATCAAGAGAGAGGATGCTACAGACCTTACAAATATTATTTCTATTAGATATGATCAATATACCTATAGATCTGAACTTGCAAAAACTTATCCTTGCTTTTGAGACCCAACACTTGGTTGTAATTCACTAGATCTGAAGAGGACGAAATTTTTCTGCAATCCACACACAATTCTGCAGTCTTGTCTTCAATTGGATCGATCTCCTTGTTGGTTGGTCCAAATTGAGTCATTCCTTGTGCATTCAAATCTCAATATGCAAGAATAGAACCTGGCATTGAACTCCCTTCAATATATTTCTTCAATGTGCAGATTGAACCCTTCAAAGTTGAAGTTCTGAAAACCCTTGCTAGAAAATTGGTTCGCTGACTTCTTTCTTAGATCTACTGAGATTCAGATTTTTCCTACTCGATTTCTCACTGTGGATAGGAAGACAAGATCAATGGATTTCCAATGAACCAAGAACTATCCCCAATGTCCACCTACAGAGATAGATTGATCCCTTAAAAGATGGAGACCTGAAAACTTGTTGAAAACTTGAAAGGTGGTGGCTAGGGTTTGCTGAAGTAAAACTCACGTGTATGGAGCGAATGCCTTTGATGATATTTTATGCTTTTCCTTATTAATTATATCTAATTTGATGTTGGGTCATAACCACTCTCTAGAAGCGCTGGGGCTTCTTATTTTCTTCTTGAGTTAAGTTGACAACTTAACCACTTTTCATATTCATAAGTTTACAACTTAGGATTTTAGCCTATTAATTCAATATTACATTGACTTTAGTCTTTTAGACTATTTGAATTACAACTTTAGTCATTTAGACTTATTACATCTTTAAGCAAGCACATTATACATCATGTATACATCATTTCACTCTCTCTCTTTACACATGGTCCCATCCTGCATACATAGCATTATTTACAATAATAAAGAAGATTATTTTCCATACCATGTGATCATCTGATCCTAAGATCAAATGCTAAAGTGACTTATTAGAGTGGCCAAATTTAACAAGCTTGTTATCGCGCAGTTTGTAACAAGGATAAAAGGCTATAAAATAGAAGGCCAAACTGGTGTAACAGGAACCAATCCCACCCAATGTCACCACAATGGGATGGTTCTTTCTCTTTAGGGAGGTTAGGCCCAGGGGAGACGTCCCCGGTGACCTGGGGTTTTGAAGAGGCAAGAGGTTAATAAGACAAAGATAAGATTTTCCCCCTTCACAAGTCACCACCCAAACATATAATCTGGCC